>CM034352.1:12598889-12648592 GCA_019925275.1 Mytilus edulis
ATGCCAAAATTGAACATTGCAAGAATGCAGCCGGCTCTGGTTATTTTATAAACTACATTAGTGATCTAAATAGTTCTTCTTGAAATGATAAAAACAAATTTAAATGAAGTGTACATGAGTGTTTGGATTAGAGTCTTCATACTTGTTTTCTTTAACTTTTTCGACTTTTTTTTCTCTCTATCCCTTTCTATTCTTCATGATTTACCATCCCATTATTCGTTTTATTTTCTAGCACTCCACTATTCTCATTTCTTTTGTATCTGGCGCCAATTATTCTCATTTCTATATTATTAGCATATTATTCTCTATTATGTAAACCGTATCCACACCCTCATACGGATATTATTGATATCATATTTTAAATTGTGATATGGGGAAAAAATATAATGCCTCAAAATGCTTGAATGGCTCGTCCTGTTAATATAATTCACGTGTAGATATCAACTTAATGAATTGTGATGTGGGAACAAACTTAAATATCATATGTTCCCTCAGCAATCACATGAATACAAATGACCAATTACATGTTAGATGTTTCCAAGACAACACCTATAATGTCATATGCATGGGATAGTTTCAAGAGTATGAATTTGTCTATCAATAACTACTAAGTTAAACAAAGTAGTATATTTGGCGAGTATAAAGATGTCTATGGAATTTTCTGTTATTAGATTTATGGAAGATGTGGTATGAGTGCCAATGAGACAACTCTCCATAGAAGTCACAATTTATAAAAGTAAACCATTATAGGTCAAGGTACGGTCTTCAACACGGAGCATTGGCTCACACCGAACAGCAAGCTATAAAGGGCCCCAAAAAATTACTAGTGTAAAACCATTCAAACGAGAAAACCAACGGTCTAATCTATATAAAAAAAAAACGAGAAACGAGAAACACTTATGAACCACATCAACAAACGACAACTGAACATCAGATTCCTGACTAAGGACAGGTACAAAAAATTGCAGCGGGATTAAATGTTTTAATGGTACCAAACCTTCTCCCTTATCTGAAACAATAGTGTAACATCACAACATAGAAAGACACACTATAAAATATCAATTGGAATGGCTTAACTCAATCAAAAAACGTAGGAACACAATGAACATACACTGAACGAATAAATTTGATCTATGATACAATGTAAATACAAAGTTGATAAAAATATTAATATTAATAAAGCCAAAGAAACTAAACAGACTCAAAGATCAGTAATACAAGATAAAACAAAACAGAGATTTTTGTCATGAAGTCTATTCTCATCTAAAAGGTTGGAGAGTATATATCTATCCTTTGTTTGATATGCCCATAGATCAAGGTGAGCGACACAGGCTCTTAAGAGTTTTTTTTAACGCTATGCCAAAATTCGATATTGACAAAAAGAATAACAACAGTATTAAGACACTACATAAAAGCATAAAGACATATAAATTCACCTCATGAAGTAGGGGATGTTCCCAGGTGCTCCTGGTGGGTAACAAGAATCTGGTCAACACGTGAAGCGTCCGGTGCTACTTTTCGCTCATTGTCAGGGTTTATTCGCTCTCTTTTTGTCGAGCCTTCGACTTTAGTCGAAAAAGCGAGACATAGCGATCCTACATTCCGTCGGCGTCGGCGTCGTCGGCGGCGTCCACAAATATTCACTCTGTGGTTAAAGTTTTTGAAATTTTAATAACTTTCTTAAACTATCCTTGAATTGTACGAAACTTGGACAGACGCTTGTTTATGTTCATAAGATAGTATCCAGAAGTAAATTTTTGTAAAAATAAAATTCCATTTTTTCCGTATTTTACTTATAAATGGACTTAGTTTTTTCTGCCAGGAAACATTACATTCACTCTGTGTTTAAAGTTTTAAAAATTTTTGATAACTTTCTTAAACTATCCTGGAAATGTACAAAACTTGGTCAGAAGCTTGTTTATGATCAGGAGATAGTATCCAGAAGTAAATTTTGTAAAAATAAAATTCCATTTTTCCCGTATTTTACTTATAAATGGACTTAGTTTTTCTTCCAGTCAACATTACATACAGTCTGCAGTTAAAGTATTTAAAACATTTTTAAGATTCTTAAACTAGCCTGGATTTTTACCAAACTTGGACAGAAGCTTCTGACAATCAAAAGATAGTATCGAGAGGAATAATTTTATTGATTTTTTTCATCATTTTTGATGAGTGTGTGATTAACAGCAAAAGTAGGCGAGACACTGGGTTCCGCGGAACCCTTACACATTTTTTTACTGTACGAGCGATATATGTATACCGCGAACCACAATGTGAACCTTTTTTGGGAGTGAGATCAGGATAAAGTTCGAATATCACGGCCCAGGCCGCGTGTATATTTCCAACAAATCTATGGCTTCCATGAATTATTTCTTAAATAAAAAACGTCGTATCAACTATCAGAAGCCCTCTCGACCAATCATATTAACGTATTTCCTAATGTGCAAATCATATAAGAATTATTACTGGTCTTTTCCCCCTTCCTAAGACAGTTTTACGCTTGACGAAAGCAAGCTGGATAACGGCTCCTCACACTCGACATATTTCAAATATTAATTATTGTAGGAGGTTGCTCAGATAACATACCAGTTGCTTTTTCGTTTGAATGCTTTTCTCAAAATCTGTCTTTCTAGTTTCTGAGTATTAGTTTCATGTAAATAATCTAAAAGCCTAGAACAACTCGAATATCTGTGTATCTCCATCTAATTTCTCTAACAAATGCCTGACGAAATTTATGTTCTTCGACAACGATGACAAGTTATCCTCTATCAGACTCGTATTTCTCGAACGATATATTATCAGACATCTTTACATATGAAAAAATATTCTATTGATACTGAACAAGTTATTTCTTGGTGACTTTTCTTAATTTTTATGAGATAGTATTAATGAGTAAACCCATTTACAGGATAAATCAACAGGAACATACTTTTAAAACCTTTGAAATAGTTATATTTTCTAGTAGGAATAATGAATATCTATATATGATTTTTGTATCCTCAAAAGAAAAAATGATAGACAGTTCTTTTCGTGAAACTATAACAATTGCTAAACTTGTCTCCTGGTTCTGCTACTAATTGTATGCATGCATTATAAAACAGCAAAAGAAAAAAGATAATCCGCACTAAAAAAGGAACATCTAATATATTGTATTCATGTGGAGCAAGTTATCAAAATTAGGGGCGGTACTGTCAATATAGTAACATAAAAAAATCCGCAATATATTCTCGTTTTATACCGTTTACATAAACAAAGAACCCACCCCCCAACAAAATTCCCTTCTAAATTATTTTAAATTTTAGATCAAATATTAAAAAACTATAAGAGGTAAGAATAAAATTGTCAAATACATATTAATACAATGACAAGTAGCGAATAATACAAAATAATTATGCATTATATAATTATAATGGTTTTAATGATTCCATGGAGATCGCTAATGATATGTATGAAATGGACACAGTCGGCAATAAATTGTATTACACGGCCGCGACCATCACTAATTACTAACGTTTTAATCAAATTAATTACTACAGAGTCGGCATCAATCTTACACGGCCGCGAATGTGCTATGTAATTAAATAAAGTTATCAAAGTCGGCATCAATCTTACACGGCCGCGAATGTGCTATGTAATTGAAATAAAGTTATCAAAGTCGGCATCTATCTTGCACGGCCGAGTATGTCAACTGGCATTGCGTTTAAAGAGTTTGTTAAATAAGTCGGGCTATATCATTCGCGGAGTCGGTCAGGAACTTTCACGGAATCGGTCCAAAACTTTCACGGAGTCGGTCCAAAACATTCGCGGAATCGGAAAAAACATTCACGGGTTCGGTAATCTTACACGGCCGTGAAAGTACTATATAAAACATGCACGGAGTCGGGGGGTCCCATGTGGCTTTCCATAGAGAAGAAAGGATAAGACACAAGCCAGTAGGATAGATTTAATTTTAATTGCAAAAGAATTTCAGTCTCTCGTTGAATATTGTAAAATTAAACCGGCACTGATTAAGGTGACTGACCATCAAGGGATAGTTTTAAACTTTAAGACAGGGGCTTCAGAAAGAGGGAATGGATACTGGAAACTAAATAATTCTATTTTAAAGGATATTGAATATAAAAAAACAATCAACAGAGTAATAAATCAGTTCGAAAATCGTTTAATCAATAATGACAGTAGCGATATCCGTCTATTATGGGACAATCTAAAGGTTGAAATTAGAGACGAATCTATTTTATACTGTAAAAGAAAATCGAAATTATCAAGGGAGACAACAAGAAAATTAGAAAGCGAATTAGAACACTTAACGACAATCAGAGATGAACAATTAAACGAAGATGAAACACTTACAAATAATATAAAACAATTAGAATTACAATTAGACACAATTTATGAATATAAAGCAAAGGGGGCTCAAATTAGATCAAGGGAGAAATGAATAGAGCTAGGGGGAAAAAATAATTCTTATTTTCTGGGATTAGAAAAACAGCGACAGGTAAAAAAATCTATTAATAAACTCAAAAATGAAAATAACGAGGTAACAACAAATCAAGAACAAATTTTAAAAATGATTAAAAACTATTATAAAATATTATATACAACCACGGCCCCAGATAAAGATCTACTGCATAAATATATAGGTGATACTGTTATGGAAAGGGAGATAAATGTAAATGAATTTAAAATGTGTGATGGGGAGGTTACTATAGATGAATGTACTAACACGATGAAGTTAAATAAATCACCGGGTCTAGATGGTTTAACATTAGAATTTTATAAGACGTTCTGGGAAAAATTAAAAACACTGTTAGTAAAAGTTCTAAACAAGGGACATGAGGAAAAACTTCTTTCATATACACAACGAACAGGTGTTCTTACTTTATTATTCAAGAAAAATGATCCATTATCTTTAGACAATTATCGTCCAATATCATTATTAAATGTAGATTTGAAAATACTATCTCATGTTTTAGCACAGAGACTAAAAAAAACTTCTTCCTAAATTAATTAATGAAGATCAAACTGGATATGTAAAAAATCGATTTATTGGATTTAATTTACGGCAAATTCAAGATATAATGGACTATGCAGAATCAAACGGAATAGATGGGGCTATAATATTTGTTGATTTTACAAAAGCTTTTGATTCTTTGGAATGGGAATTTATGTTAGGTGTTCTAAAACATTTTGGTTTTAATGAATCATTCATATCATGGGTGGAAACATTATATAAGGGAATACAGATGTGTGTAATAAATAATGGATGGGTATCCGAAATTTTTGAAAACTCTAGAGGAATCCGTCAAGGGTGTCCTTTATCGGCTTTACTTTTTGTTTTATCGGTCGAAATTATGGCCGAGCGATTGAGGCAAACCTCAGACATTAAAGGTTTTCGCATTACTATAGACAATTAAACACATAGCATCAAAATATCACAATTAGCTGATGATACAACTCTGTTTTGTAGTTCAAAATCAGATATATCTAAAGCTATGAATATAATTGAAACATTTGGCTCTTTCTCAGGGTTGAAGCTAAACCGTAATAAAACAGAAGGAATTTGGATTGGGGCGCTTAAAAACAGCGTAGATAAGATTGAGGGCATACGCTGGACAGACAAACCTGTCAAAGCTTTAGGCATTTATTTTGGTCACGATAGACTTCAATGTGAAAAGTTAAATTGGGAACCTAAAATAGATAACATGAAATCATTAATTAAAACATGGGAAAAAAGAAAATTAACAATGGTTGGGAAAATATTGATCATAAAATCTTTAATATTACCAAAATTTACATTTTTGGCTACTTCGTGCAAAGTTCCAGATATTTACTTGAAAGAAATTGAAAGCTGCTGTTTCAAATATATTTGGGAAGGAAAAAATGACAAAGTAAAAAGAAACACACTTATTGGCGAATACCAAAAAGGGGGGTTAAGAATGATCGATTTTGACAGTTATTTTACAGCACTGAAAGCCTCATGGGTCTCTAAATTAACCAATATGCCGAACTGGAAGATTATTCCTTCTTAATATTTGAACAATCTTGGTAAAAACTTTCTTGTTTTTAACATGAATTTAGATAATATTAAATCAATAGATGGACTTGCAAAAATACCCGATTTTTATTTTACAAGTAATTTCAAGTTGGGTTAAAACAGGAGGAGGTTTATCAACATTTTCTAATCACTTTTCTAATATTAGAAAACAGATTATTTGGGGAAATAAATATATTAAATGTCGCAACAAATGCTTATTTTTCCCGAACTGGGTTAAAAGTGGATTGGTTTATATTAACGACATATTCGATCGTGAAGGAAATTTATCCGAAAGTTTTATTTAAAAAAAGTTAATTAATAAAACAAACTGGATTGCATAGTTTAAGATGTTAAAATCCTGCATCCCAAAAGAATGGATACAAGTTTTAAAAAAAGAAAACTCCATTAAGAGTATAATCAATATATGTAAAGTTAAATTAAGATGGCAAAATAAACAAATTGAAACAAAAGATATCAACAATAAAATACTCTATAAAACTTTAGTAGATAAAAAATATATAAAGCCAATAGGTATCAACATTTGGACAAGATATTTAAAATTAGAATACATACCACAGATGTCATTTGTATACGATTTTATATTTAAAATTTTAAAGGAAAATAAGTTAAAAATTTTCAGATGGAAACTGCTTCAATATATTATTCCTACAAAGCAGCTACTATTAAAGTGGAAAATATCTGAGAACGATAAATGCAATTTTTGTAAAACAAAAGAAGAAGATTATTTGCATTTCTTTATTACATGTTCATTTTTGAAAGATTTTTGGGAGAAAGTACATTATCTTCTAGCAAAAATGAATTTTCAAAACAAGATATTAGCAAAACATATAGTATTTGGATACAAAATATCAGATCAAGGGTATAACGGTTTTAATTATTTCTTGACAATTATAGGTTTTTGTATTTACAAGTCGTACTATGTATCCGAGCAAAAACTGAAATTTTTAGATGTGTATGCTATGTTTATAAAGGATTTACGAAGGTTTATGAATGAGAACCAAACAGTATCTCAAAATGTATTTTTCATAAAGTTAAAAAGATTAATATAATTGATGGGGAAAAAAAATAATGTTTTATTATATTTTATTATATTCTGTGTATTTTCCTGGATACTCAGAAAGTAATTCACAGGGATACTTTATTGAATCTTGGACAATGAAGTAAAGATGTAACAAGCAATTTGAAGAATAAAGAATATTTATTTGTTGGTAAAAAAAAAAAAAAAAAGACATCTGAGTATAATATATATTATGACTTACAATTCTTTACATCTATAGAATCCTAGATTTGCTTGACGACATTCACATCTGTATTTACAATCATCAAACCATGTGTCATCCTGTCCATAATATTGTCCCTTGTAAAAACAGGTATTAGGAGCTAAACAGAAGGAAAAAAACATGTTTATAATGTTATAAACCTGAAGCAGTAGAACTATAACCGTTTCCATTTCATGACAGAACATAACCACATCAAGGTTGTGAAGTTGGTTTCTTGTTTGTTTTTCTTTATATCATATTCAAACATCTGAGTATAATATATATTATGACTTACAATTCTTTACATCTATAGAATCCTAGACTTGCTTGAAGACATTCACATTTGTATTTACAATCATAAATCCATGTGTCATTCTGTCCATAATATTGTCCCTTGTAATTAAAGGTATATAAAGAGAAGGACAGACCATGTTTATACTGGTATATACCTGAAGCAATAGTAAATAACCTTTCTTCATTCACGACGTTACTACATCAGGATGGTCAAGTTGGTTTTTTATTTCTTTATGTTGTATTCGTTACCTTTTTATTATCTATTCCTTATTCGTTACTCATTTGTTATTTATTTCTTATTCGTTCCTTATTTGCTTTTTATTATGCTTATCCTTTATATACAGGTTTTAAGCAAATTTATTGATATTTCATCGTGTGTTTTTCTATGTTGTGATGTTATGCTATTGTTTCAGAAAAAGGGAGAAGGATTGGATCCATTTAAACGTTTAATCCCGCTGCAAATGTTTGCTCCTGTCCTAAGTCAGGAATCTGATGAACAGTAGTTGTCGTTTGTTTATGTAATTTATAGTACATGTTTCTCGTTACTCGTTTTTTTATATAGATTAGACCGTTGGTTTTCCCGTTTGAATGGTTTTACATTAGTAATTTTGGGGCCCTTTATAGCTTGTTGTTCGGTGTGAGCCAATGCTCCATGTTGAAGGCCGTACATTGACCTATAATGGTTTTTTTTTAAATTGTTATTTGGATGGAGAGTTGTCTCATTGGCACTCACGCCACATCTTCCTTTATCTATTTAAGACCTGTTTTATTCTGAGGTACGATATTGTTTTTTTTTTTTATTTTCTGGTGTTAATTATTGGTTCGTCATGGTGACATTACCCTGTAATCGATTATGTACCCATTATAGCGATCGACTGATTCCCTGTTACTTATTTGCTACTTCTTCGTTCTTTATTCGCGTTTTATACGTTGCATCTTTTAAATATTTTATAATTATCTTATTTTCATGACTCGGGTGTAAGCTATGGGTTCGCAGATAGAAATAAACAATAAGTGCGTATGTACCCATTTCAGCGCTCGATTGATACCTGTTACTCGTTCGTTCATTTTTCACTTTTAATACGTTTCATCTCTTTAATACTTTCTTTTCTTTTATTTCCTTGTCTCTGGTATTCGCTTTTTGACTGTAGAACGAATATAATCATATGAACGCGTATGCACCCATTTCAGCGCTCGACTAATACTTTATTGCTTATTCGTTCCTCATTCGTTCCTCATTCGTTTGTTGACGTTTGTTATACGTTGCAACATTTTTTTTCTTATCTTTGACGTTAACTTAAGGTTCTTAATGATGGAATAACCTGAATTACAATTATGTATCCATTTCAGGAACGACTGATACCCCTTTTTTATTCGTTCCTTTTTTGTTTGTTATACGTTTGTTATAAGTTACAACTTTCTTTCATTTTCATGTCTCTGGTGTAAGCCTTATGTTCTAAGAGGTAAAACAACACTATGATCGTATGTACCCGATTAAGCGTTCGACTAATATCCTGTTGCTTATTCGTTGCTTATTCTTTGTTATACGTTTGTTTTACGTTGAACCTTTTTGAAAAAAAAATGAACTTTTATTTTCTTGTCTCTGGTAGTAGCTATATAAGTTCGTAACGTGTAATTATCCAATAAGGGCGTATGTATCTGTATCTGAGTTCGACAGACACATTGTTACTTATTTTATCCTTATTTGTATGTTATGCGTTGCTCCTTTTGAAACATTTTGTTTTCTTTCGTGGTATATAAGGGTAAGTAAGCATGAAATATACCTATTAGCGCGTTTGTACCCATTTCAGTGCTAGAAAAGTACACTGTTTAGTATTCGTAGTTTTTTCGTTCTGTAATAATTTTTAAAACGTTTCACCCTTTTAAATGCTTAAGTTTCTTTCATTTACCTGACTCTTGTGTTAAACCCATGTATTTATAAGTAAAAATAAACTTAGAATCCGTTTCAACGTTTCAGACTGTTACCTTTTCTCTACTTATTCTTTCCTTATACTCTTGTTATATATTACTACTTGTATGTACCAATGTAGGCACTCGACTGATACCTATTCGTTACGTTACTTATTCGTTTTAATTCGCTTCTTAAAAGTTTCACCTTTTCTTGCTTTCTTCTAATATCTTTTCTGTTTGTTTTTTTCTGCGTACATACTCATCGCAGCGTCGACTGATACCCTGATACCTATTAGCAACTTTTTTGTTTTTTTATTCGCTTGTTGAACACTTTTAATGCTGTCTTTCCTTTTTTCTGTGTTAGCTCTGGGTTCCTAGACGTAAAATATATCTATTAGCGAGCATGTATTCATTTCAGCAATCGACTAATACCCTGTTATTTTTTTTGCTATTTATTCGTTCCTTTTTCGCTTTTTACACGTTGTATCATTTTAATTATTCCGTGTCTTAATTAACTGTCTCTGGTACCGGTGTTAGTCGTTGGTTTCACGATTGAATCTAACCCTATTAGCGCCTATGTACCCGTATCCGCGATCGACTGATACGCTGTTACTTTTTCGCTTCTTGTTCGTTCCGTATTCGCTTTTTAAACGTTGCACCTTTTAAATTTGTTTTTTTTATTTCTTTTCTTTGTCGTTGTTGTTATTATATGGGTGTATAGACAGGATATAGGCCTATTAGCGCACATATACCCGTATCCGCAATCAACTGATACCCTGTTACTTATTCGCTACGTGATGATGATGGAAGTGTTTAACGACCTTGACTCGCTTTACAGCCCTCGCATGGTCGGCTTGGTAGCCCGCTAACCACAATGATGGAGTACTGGTCGATGAGTCTCGGACGTAGTAGTAACGATGACAGAAAGCGTCATTAGGACCAAAGTAGTGATACAGTGAAATGAAGGTCCATTATCCAATACCTAGCTATAGGATACAGCCCTCGGACGTCAGTCGGCATAACACGCCCCCAACCATAAGGGGTTTTGGAGTGTATGCTGGCGCGGGTATTTACGCGGTTTGACTTCTGTACAGCGTGGGATTGGTTTATGTCACCAAAAATAGTATGTCGTTGATCCAGCTATAGTAAATCCTCATCGTAGATAGCGGGCAAAGAAGAGCCGACCCAGTACGTCCGTTCAGCTGTAAGGACAAATACGTGACTGGATTGGTCGCTATTTGTTCGTCCTTTATTCGCCTTTTTAGGAGGTATGGGTGTCTTTCGTCATCTTGGATTGTAAAAAAAAGAGAACCTTGGGTCCAGATTTTCTATCAAGTTTGACCCAAGAATAAAGAAATTTAACATGTTTAATGTGAATTTTCATTTTAAAGAATCAACTTATAAGAATATAACTTATAAATATTAATATAGTGTAGATTATTTTTGATTGTTTTTAAATGCTTTTAAATTGGCATTTAAAGAGGAGGTAACTCTAAAACAATGAATTTTCTGAATCTGCATGGAATTTTTATATATTTTTTGTATTTTAGCCGAATTAAACGTACGGTGAGCCTATCTTTTCTTTTTATATTCTCATAGAATTGTCTGAAGACTATCTTTTTGGTAATTTATTTTACAATTCTATCATTTAATTTAGTTTTAAATCACAAAATGGTGTTTTTTACTGTATAATATATACAAAATGTGTCATTTTGTCACAGCCTGTAGCTTGAGAAAATGTGCGTTGATCTATCATTTTTATTATATTTTTGAACATATATCGATAGATACTACATTTGGCAAAGTATGAACAAATTCTATCATTTTTATTTTAGACTCCCATACCACCTTAAATGTTGCACCATGTAAAGACTTTTGTTAAATTTCCTTCCTTGTCATTGTTGTTGATTTTACAATGTAGCTATGGGTGTCTAGACGTAAAATATGTCTATTAGTCTATTCGCGGACATGTACTCGTTTCCATGATCCACTGATAACCTGTGATAGATTCGCTTCTTGTTCGTTCCTTATTCGCTTTTTTTAGAAACTCTGTTCTCTTTTGTTGTTGTTGTTGTTGTTGTTGTTGTTAACTATGGGTTTGAAAACGTGAAATAGACCTATAAGCGCGTACGTACATGTTGTTGTGCTAGACTGATACCCTGATACTTATTCGGTCCTTTAATGCAACTTTTTAATTATTTCTTTTCATTATTTTTTCGGACCGTAAAAGGTTAACTTACCATTTTTGCGCATATGTACACGTTATTCTAATGCAATTTGGATGTAACAATTTTTTTCATTGGCTAACAGTTGCCGTCAAATCCACAGTTGACCAGGCGTAACTAAGGAGGGACCCGCCATTTTAAATTGATGATGAATCAACAAATGTTCGATTACTACTATATAATCGAAAATAAAACAACACCTATCTCGAATTCGCCGTTTTAATGTAATTTTATCCGACAAATTTAGACATTTTTTCAAGTTTTATCGTATTTTTTCTTTTTGTAATGCATTTGAATCGGAATAACAGTACTGTACTTGTACGCGTCGCCAGTAAAACTGCATTTGCGACCGTCAAATCTACAATTGACGGTGGCAACTCTTCAACTACAGTACTGTTATCCTTAAATGTAATTGACTGATACCCTGTTACTTATTCGTTGCCTATTATTTCCGTATTCGCTTTTTAAACGTTGCAACTCTTAATACTTGTATTTGTATTTCTTTTTTCTTTTTTATTGTTGTAAGAAATGTGTTTATAGACGTGTATAAAAACCATTTAGCGCGTATGTTTCCGTTTCATCGCTAGAATGATACCCTGATTCTTATTTGTTCGTTATTTGTTCTTTATGGTGTCACCCGATCGACAATGTCGGATGACATATTGCTTTTCCTCTGTTTCTTTGTTATTATTATTATTCTGCCAACTATTTTGTCCGCCATATTTTTTGGAGACAATGGAACCAATCTTAATGATAGTTAACTATAATGAGGAACACAAAATTTCAAGTTGCACTAGTGTCTAAGACCATAAAAAATGGCTGCCGTTTCCATGGAAACGAAACAATTGTGAAAAATTCCACTTTTTGTTTTTTGTGAATAATTTGGAGATGCTTAAACTCAGAATCATTATATTTTAATACAATGAAGTTGACACCCATATACTGGTTTTGGACGATTTTGGCAATCATTGGAACTACTATGTCGCCATGGAAACTACACCAAATATTTCAAAAATATGAAAATGCTCCAATTTTTTTGAAACTTTAGCATAACGATGAACAACTTTGGTAGATGTGGTATTTGGCGTTGGAATTTCCAAAATGTCTGCCGTTTCCCTGGAAACAATGCAGAAAGGTCAAAATGCTCCATAAACTTCCGGGTTTGGTGAATAACTTTGTTATGCTTGAACTTTAAATCATCAAATTTTTATGCAATATAGTTGTCCACTATATACAAGTTTTGAATGATTTTGACTATCATCGGAACTACTGATGAAACTTGATATGATTGTTGACTGTCAAGTCAACATCTGACTTTTGAAGTTGGAATTTCCGAAATGGCCACGGTTGCCATGGAAACTGCAAAAATGTCAATATTCTCAAAATGGTTTTAAATTAATGAAATTTGATATTATTGGTAACTGACAAGTAAAGATGAGACTTTTGACTTTGAAATTTTCAAAATGGCTGCCGTTGCCATGGAAACGGTATAAATGTGAAATACTTTAAAATGCTCTGAATATACTGAAAATTTACAAAAAGATGAATAACCATGCATATTTGGGCATTTACTTTTAAACAAGTTTGAAAAGGCTGTCGCTTTGTGGCAATAGGGGGAAGGGTGACATCCGCTATTGCTTGCAATGGCAATTCTAGTTCGTATTTACATTTTGTATTTTGTATTTTTTATCATATATTCTTGTTTTTCATTTTTCTGTCTGTTATGAACTATGGACTACTTGCTACTTATTCGTTCCTTATTTGCTTTATATACTTTGCACTTTTTTAATGTTTTTATTGTCTTTTTCATATATTATCTCTGGTGTTAGCTCAGGGTTTGTCGATGTGACACATCCTTATTAGCGCTTACATATTCGTAACAGAGCTCGACTGATACCCTGTTCTTTATCGCTATTTATTTGGTCCTGATTTGTATTTCATACGTTGCTCCTTTTTAATGGTTACGTCTTTTTACGTTATAAGTGTGTGATGGTAGTCTTAGGTAATTGGAGTTGAAAAACCCAAGTTAGAGCTTACAAAACAGTTAAAGCACTCGACAGAAGTTCTGTTACTTTTTCATTCTTTATAGTTTTTTTTTAAACTTTGTCCTTTTTTGAAATTGTCTTTATTTGTTTTTTTCTCTGGTGTAAGTTTTAGGTTCTTGTAGATGAAAATATTCAGTTAGATTGTATCTATTCGTTTTACGCGCTCGACTGATTTCTTATTCGCTTTTATAAATTGTTTTTTTGATCATCATGTTTCATGTGTTGGATCTTAGTTTGTTATTCTTATTCGTTCCTTATTCATATCATACACATTACCGGTTTTCTTTTAATGTTTTTTTTGGCATTTCATGTCTCTAGTGTTAGTCCCGTATTCGTGTTATTGAAATAACCTAGTCAGGGCATATTTACTAGGAGCAGTTTTTACGCTCCAGATTTACTCTGTTGTTGATTCGCATTTGATACGTTGCCTCTTTTAAATGATTTTCGTTTCTTAGTTTTCTTGTTTCTGGTGTTCGTTGTTGATTCGTTGGGGTATAATAAACCTGATGGCACGTATTTCCATGTCTTCGCGCTTGACTATACTCTGCTAATTATTTGTTACCTTTTTGTTCTTAATTTGCTCTTCACAAGGTGACTCTTTTAAAAGTATATGATATGACATGCCAAAAATCATCTTAAATGAATATAGACGACCTGCTTTTGTACAAATAACTTACATTGCTATGAAGTAAATGTTCAAGACCACGCCAGAGTGATTTAGACTATGAACCTTGATTGTTCAAGCTATGGAAGAGAAATGCAGCCCGCGGTACTCAGTTAATTGATTGGTGGTGCTTATAAATATGCTTCTTGATAGGCACCATTATAAGACTGAATATCTTAGCATTGTAGACCGAAACCACTATGTCTAATGAACAAATGGACCATAGACACCAGTTGACCACAACAGAGTAATTTAGACAATGAACCTTGCTAGTTGGGCGTATTGGAAAATAGCTACATGTGAAATTAATAACATATACTTTAGCACAAAGACTTAAAAAAATCTTACCATTAATAATCCATAGAGACCAAAACACTACAAACCATTAAAAGTCTGAAATGGCCTATATCTGTACTCGACTGTACTGATTTTTACTCGACCAGTCTGAATTGGTCTGAAATTTACTTGATAATATTCGACTATAGTCTGAACCATACTTAACAGTGTGAATGTGTACTTGACCAGTACTTAACCATTTTAGACGAGTCTGAACCATGCTCGACCTAGTCTGAACTGTACTCGACCTAGTCTGAACCGTACTCGACCTAGTCTGAACCATACTAGACCTAGTCTGAACCATACTCGACCATGTCTTAACCAAACTAGACCTATTCTTTGTATCTATCAACTGAATTTTATCAATTTAGGAAATATTTTTGATTAAAATGAAATTTGAACAACAACTTGAAATTAAAAATGTATTCAATACAGTATTGAAATTAAAATTTCACAATAATCAATCATAATATATAACTTCAACACAATATTAATCAACACTTACATAATAATATATATCAACTTTTAAAATATGAAAAAACAAGCTGATCAAATAATCTAAAAAATGAATTGTGACTAATATTTCAAAATTATTCAAAATTTTATGAATATGTCAGAAGTATTATATGATAACTGGACTATTTTCACCATTAACTTAAGCCTAGTATAGATTTATTGTGTCAGTTGAGTTTAGTTATTAATGCAGTGAATGTTTTTTTTATTAATATATATATAAAATAGTATATAAAACAACTTAATAAATTAAAAAAAATTGAGACCTTAATTGTTTTGTTTTATTAAACCAAGAATTTAATATAATCATAATAATAGAATTTCCATAGCAATCCTTGATAACCATCTTTAAAAAAGGAAATGTATTCCAAAGTAACAGTAATAATCTATTTCAATTAATTTAAGTAATTTTTGTCAAATTAACATGGCACACATGAAGCACTTTAATATGGTCTAATTACCTCAGTACATGTGTGTTTTACAGGTAAAAAGAAAGTCCTTTTTTCTTAAATTCGTGTTTTACTTATCTAGTACATACATGTATATTCGAAAGGCCTTGTTATTTAATTTAAACAGGATGTTGCAATTTTTAATCAATGTTATTTAGAATTTAATACCTCTGACCAGGTGTGATCTTATTTATGAGTTTGCCCCAAAGCAGAGGTTATACTTTATATTTCACCACTAATCAGAAAAACAATTTTATTTATTTCTTAAATTTTATCCCTTTTTGATATAAATTGTATATAATATGTTTTTTTTTATCCTAAATATAATCATAGATATATTTCTAATATAAGGTTTGAAAATTTATAAATTTTGTTGGCTGTTGTTATATATGTCAGTTAAAAAGAAATTTATTTTAACAGTTAAAAAAGTAGAGTTTTTTTGGTCTAGTATGGTTCAGACTGGTCGAGTATTGTTCAGACCTTTGGTTAAGTATGGTTTAGACTGGAAAAATAGGTCGAGTACAGGTCGAGAATGGGTTAAGACTGTTTCAGACTGGTCGAGTAATAGTTCAGACTATTTTCAACGGCAAAGATAAGGGTCTAGTACGATTCAGTACAGTCAAGTATGGTTCAGACTGGGGTCGAGTAATGTCAAGTAAAAGTCAGACCAATTCAGACTGGTCGAGTAAAAATCAGTACAGTCGAGTACAGATATAGGCCATTTCAGACTTTAATAGTTTGTAGTGAAATGGATACATAAAAAATCGCTATATAGGATTCAATGTGCGTCAAATTCAAGACATTATAGATTACTCTGAAAATTATAATATTGAAGGAGCTATATTATTTATCGCCTTTTCTAAAGCATTTGATTCACTGGAATGGGATTTTATGTTGGAATCATTAAAGAAATTTGGGTTTAATGAATCATTTCAGAAGTGGGTTAAAACCCTATATTATGACATAAAAGGATGTATTCTAAATAACGGGTGGATTTCAGAAACCTTCAACATTGAGCGCGGAATTCGACAAGGATGTCCTTTAAGCGCTTTATTGTTTGTTTTATCAGTTGAATTACTAGCTTGCAGAATAAGAGACTCTAATGATATAAAAGGAATACAAATACAAATTGATAAAAAAAACTCATAGTCTAAAAATTTCACAGTTAGCAGATGACACAACTCTTTTTATAAAATCATCGCTCTCTGGACTCAAACTCAATAGAAACAAAACAGAAGGTATATGGCTAGGTAAACTTAAACACTGCAAGGACAAATTCGAAAACATTAATTGGAAACATAATGTAAAAAGTCTTGGTATTTATTTTGGCTATGATAAGAAAGAATGTCAAAAACTTAATACAGAAAAACAGTTGGAAAAATCAGAAAAAATAATTAATGATTGGAAAAAAAGGAAAATTAGCATGATTGGTAAAATCACTATCATCAAAACACTTGTTATACCTAATATAACATATATTGCATCACTAATAAATCTGTGCAAAGAAACTATATCTAAGTTTAAGAAGATGATATATCATTTTTTATGGGAGGGTGGTAGTGAGAAAGTTAAACGCTCAGTGCTAAGAAAAAAATATTTAGAAGGGGGGTTAAAAATGACAGATCTAGATTCTTACATTGAAGCAATGAAAATAAATTGGGTTAAAAGACTTACAGATGAAACTTGGGCAAACTGGAAAATTATTCCAACCTACTATTTCAGTGAGTTTGGGGGTAATAACCTCATATTTAAAATGAATCTGGGTTCTCATAAATCATTAGAAAACATAAAAAACCTGCCTACTTTTTATTTAGAAATCTTAAAATGCTGTATCAAAAATGGTGGCGGGAAGACAAAAAACCCTGAGAACTTTTTAGATATCAGGAAACAAGTTATATGGGAAAATCAATATATTAAGAATCAAGGCAAAAGTTTGCATTTTAAACATTGGATAGAAGATGATATAATTTTTATTAATGACATAATCGACGATAAAGGAGAAATTTTTCAAAATCTTTTAGACAAACTTAAAAGGAAACAAAATTGGATAGCAGAAACATGTATGTTACGTAAAGCTATACCCAAATCTTGGAAAGAAAATTTAAAGAGTAAAACATCTACAAATACAAACATTAATTTTCAACAAGATATAAAGATGAATAGCCATGGATTGTATTACAATCTGGACAAAATTTCATTCAAAGAAATATATAATATTTTAATTAAATCTAATAAAGAGCTCCCAGTAGGATTCTATGTATGGAAAAATCATTTCACTTTTGATAACGTTATTTATTTTATAAAGAAGAACCTTACTTTTACATTCTATTTTTTAAAAGATAATAGAATACAAATGTTTAGATGGAAATTAATGCATAATATTATAGCAATTAATCATAATTTGTATCGTTGGAAAATATCTGATAATCCAAATTGTGTGATTTGTTCCAAATGTGATAACTATAATCATTTTTTCTTTGAATGTAAATGGGTAAAAAATTATTGATCAATAATTCATGACATATTTATGTATTTTAATATAGATAAACATGTTTTCTGTCTTAAAAATCTTATACTTGGATATAAAATTGAAGATATTGAATATAATACACTTAATTATGTCATAACAATGATTTGTTTTGTGATTTATAAATGTTTTTATTTATCAGAAAAGAGAACTAAATTTGTGAACATGTTGTCAGTTCTAAAAAATGAAATTGAAACACAAATGTTATATCATCCAGATAGTCTATTTTTGAGAAAATTTCATAGGAAAATATCAAAACTTTGATTATATTTATTTTTTAATGAGAATTAGACCTTATATAAATACTACAGTATTTAAATAACCAAAAAATCAATCAATTAATAATTTACAAATCAATCAAGATCAGGGGTCAATAGATCCTTCTTTGATCTCTTCGATATACTTCATTCTTACTTACCTGAAATATTCGATTATTATAAGTTTAAAAATTTACACATTTGATAAGTGATTTGACGACTGTAATAAATTACTCACCATTTCATGAAATTTTTGGTTAAGCCATGAGGTCAACCATGCTTGATTATTCTTGATCATTCTACTTTCGGTTTTATATAATCAAAACAAATGACGGGCAAAAATCCGGTTATCTGGTGTTCTTCTTTTTATTACTTTCTTATATATGATTGTTTATATATAGGATCACTGAATAATATTTATGTATTGTGTGCTCGTATGAATACTTTGTAAAATGCAACTAACACAAGATATAAATATAAGATATATTTTGCTAATCAAATCCCCTGGTTTCATTAGCAATTAACAACACAGGGAGGAACCTTAGCGTCATTGTTGTAGCGCCAAGGGACATTGTTCACAACCAGTAGTGAAATAAAATATTTAAAATTGGAAAAAAAAAAAAAGGAAAATAGCTACATCCAGTGTTATTTAATGTGTTTTCGTTGTTGTGCTTATAAAGATATATATGAGGTAGATGGTCATCTCCAACTTGCAGACCTGACAACCAAGTCTGGTGTACCATTGGATTGTGTTTATCAGATAAGATTCCAACCAATCGGTTAAGACCTATTTGAATTTTCATGAGTGATTAAGAACAAAAAGAAGATTTAAAAGAAATGTGCAATGTGTTAATTGTACTTACGTGTACCATGTATAGGGTAGCGGCAAATTGGTTCAACACATTCAACATGACCACAACATTGACCGTTTGGTATAACAACTTTACATATCTTAGGCAGATGGTCATACACAGGACAACTAAAAATATAAGTAATCATGTTTACTTTTCTGGAAATATGTGCAAAAAATAGCAATATATTGAGATTATATAGAAGGAAATATGTTTTTGGCCAAAAGGAAAACACCCCAAAAGTTTGCCTTTGGAAGTTATAGATTACATGTTACTGAAATTTAGTAATTGATTTAGCCTATTTCTCAAATACGATGACGACCCTATGAATGTTCAACTGAATCATGTCTTTTTTAATTGTTTACTCGAAGCCAAATTGAAAGCCGGTTGGTTTCAATGCTTCATGGCGACACTGTTACAATATCTTAGTATGCACTTAACCATGCACTATTCTGTCTTTGTAAGTTTTACTATAAAGGTAAGCTATACATAGAATCAAAGTTAAACAAACAGTTAATGTGAACTATTCTATCTTTGTAAGTTTCACTATAAAGGTAAGCTATACACAGAATCAAAGTTAAACATACAGTTCAATGTGAATTACTCTGTCTTTGTAAGTTTCAGTATGAAGGAAAGCTATACATAGAATCAAAGTGAAACCGAAAGTTCCATTGCTGGTTGTTGATCTCTATTGTCATAAAAGTTAATACAATTAAGGTAAAACTCATAAAAGGAGATCTTTAAGATATACTTAGTTTTTTGTATAAGAAACTTTTAAATTTCTAATATTTTGGCCACGAGCATCACTGAAGAGACATGTATTGTCGAAATACGCATCTGGTGCAAGAAAATTGGTACCGTTAATTTTATTTCAAGAAGTGGATAATTCTATACCTTTCAAAATAACTTCAAAGAGTTTCCTAAATAGCTTCCTTACTACATCATACTTGTCACGTAACTTTCTCTCCATGTTTTGTTAAGGTCATCAACAGCTCGGGATTTTATAATCTGATCCTTTGTGTTCGTATTTTATTTCCATGAATTTTGAAGTCAAAATAGCAAAATTTCGTTCTTGAATGCTACAAATGTTGAGTTCTTTATATGATAAGTGTATTTCGAATCCAAATTAATGATAAAGAGTGTTTAACAACTCTTTAAACAATATTGTGTCACTCTATTAATAGAGAGGTAACAACTCAATAATTATCTCTAAAATCGTATTACAGAGAGGTGTAAGACAAAATGCAAAAGAAGAAAGTTCAAAAATTGACGTAGGCAATCCACCAATAATCCTTTCACATGATTTGCATTCTTTCTCAACAACTTTAAACTCAAAATATCAAAGTGTTGAATGTCTCTGGATTCCTCTCATAATCCATGTGACAAACATAACAAGAAGTACAAAAAGGCATTTATCGTTCTTCTGTATATCGCCTTTGGTAAGGAAACACCTGGACTGAGTAATCAGAAGTTAGAATATATCTTCCAGAAATAGAATTACACTTTTTTTCATCCTCTCAAATTTATATGAATTAAAACTGTTATTAATCACTAACACAACTTATTGTTTATATGTCTATAACTTGTAAAAAAGTAGGGTCACAACTCTTCCTATTAGAATCCTACTAAAAATCCAGCCCTGTTTAGAGCTCAATGTTTATTTTTTAATTCTGACCTGACTATATTTGTACTTAAAATTGAGAATGGAAATGGGGAATGTGTCAAAGAGACAACAACCCGACCAAATAAAAAACAACAGCAGAGGGTCACCAACAGGTCTTCAATGTAGCGAGAAATTCCCGCACCCGGAGGCGTCCCTCAGCTGGCCCCTAAACAAATATATACTAGTCCAGTGATAATGAACGCCATACTAATTTCCAAATTGTACACAAGAAACTAAAATTAAAATAATACAAGACTAACAAAGGCCAGAGGCTCCTGACTTGGGACAGGCGCAAAAATGCGGCGGGGTTAAACATGTTTGTGAGATATCACTTAGTTTAGTTTCGATTGCCTCAATGGTTTTATTAACATTTTGTCCTTGGAATTGAATATGAATGCCATACATGCGAGGGGTCTCTATAGTTATACGAACAGGTTTAATCCACCATTTTCTACATAATGAAAGACCTGTACCATGTCAGGAATGTGATAGTTGTTTTCCATTCATTTCATATGTTTGTGTATTTGATTTTGCAATTTTATGATTTCGTTTCGTTTTGAATTACACCTTGCATTTAGGAGTTTTTGTTCTTTTACTGTTTGAAATCAACCTTCAGTCTAAAAATTTCCTTCGCAAGTTAACTTTGTGCTGAATATCTTTCAACTTACAGAGCATTACATGAATAATGTCCACTTTGTTCATCATCACAGGTACAGTTGTAGTCACAACCATCTTCCCAGTTGTCTCCTTGGTGATAAAGTGAACCTTTAAACCAACATCCAGGACCTAACAAATAAGATGATATAATCAGATGTCTCTTTGGTTATCCCCTCCTAGATGTCTCGATTTAAATTATGTTATACGAATCTCCATGGTGATATACAACCTTGCGTATACATATAGAGCGATTAAAAGTTATAACATTCAGCCGACATATATACTTCCTGGACTGCATATTATTGATTTGTTTTTGTCATACACAAAATCCTTTTTTTTTAAATGTAAAGGAGGCAGTAGTCTAGAAACCATTATCTAATATCAATCAAATTCATGAAGTGCAAAAAAAACATTAGTTTTCTGAGAACAATAATGCCTTTTTTTCTGTCACAACCACATTTACTTTTTACCTTTAGACCGCTTGCACATTTCATTGCGTAGCATTTGAAAACGTATTAAATAAATTAACTGCAAAATGTGTGCAGTATAAGAGTTGTTTTATAGCTAATATAAAAGGTAAAATCACAAAAATACTTTACTCCAAGGAAAATGCAAAACGGAAATTCCCTATTCAAATGTCAAAATCAAAAGCTCAAACACATCAAACGAATGGATAACATCTGTCATATTACTGACTTGATACAAGCATTTTCGTATGTAGAAAATGTTGGACTAAACCTGGTTTTATAGGTAGCTAAACCTGTCACTTGTATGACAGTCGTTTACGATTCCATTATATTCACAACGATGTGCATCGTTGACAATGTAATGGAATTTGATACGACTGTCATACAAGTGAGAGGTTTAGCTAGCTATAATACCAGGTTCAATCCACCATTTTCTACATTAGAGAATGCCTGTACCAAGTCAGGAATATGACAGTTGTTATCCATTCGTTTGATGTGTTTGGACTTTTGATTTTGCCTTTTGATTTTGGATTTTCCTTTTTGAACTTTCCTCGGAGTTCAGTATTTTTGTGTTTTTACTTTTTTTTTTAACAAAACATACTGACATAGTAGGTACAAATGTAAAAAAGAACGTGGTCAATATGAAAAGTAAAATCACAAAAACATTGTGTTATAATCATAGTCAAAGTACAGTAGCAAATAGGAAGTCATGGATACAAACCATTCACCATCACACAATGACATAATGACGGGATGTCTAATTTCTGATCCACGTCATATGTAACACAACCAAAAATGAAAGACAAGATACAATAATTTTACCATAGAACACTAATACAATGATGGGATGTATTAGTACAGAGCCACGTTATATGTGACCAAGAAACACGAAAAAGCATATTGACCAAGCACATTAGCACAGAAAAAAGACAAGAATACAGCAATTGTACCATAGAACAATAACACGATGAGATATAGACAGGATGTATAAGTACAGAGCCACGTCAGATTCATATCACTAATTAGTAAAAGTTATATTCATAAAGATAAATAAACAACGTCAATACCCAAAATCTAAACTTCAAGACAATCATGTATTATATGTGAAGTTGATACAGAAAATTTAGCAACAACAGCTTGTTACCTTCCACTGAACTTTAAAAAAAAGAAGAAAAACAAAATGTCCTTAACACACCCCTTGTGCATCAACTTTCTGCTCAGACGCTGGTGACGTTTTACAAAGTCTGAGTGGGAGCTGCAAGCTCTTGTATTCCAACATAAGTTTGGAAATGCATATCCCAAATCCAGTTGATATGTTACTATCAAGGAAAGGGACATTGATAATTTGTCTGGTTTTTCATAGATTATTATACTGACGTGATTGTATAGGTTACATTCGAGACATAAGTTTAAAACTGAGGCGGATAAAAAAATGAAACTCAATCATTAAAGTTTGGATTGTTAATGGAAAGAACATCATCAATATATCTCAATGTGACATTATGGGATCTGGGCTTTTTGATCTTGTTTTTGACAATTGTCTGAATGAACTCCCATTCATATGAAAATAAGAAACGTTCTGCAAGGAGAGTTGGACAGTGCGTTCCCATAGGAATGATGACAATTTGTTTAATATTGTCTACCTCAAAATTTAACGTTGTCGATGCGAGACAGCAAAATACTAATAACTAGTGTCTGTATGGCATGATTGACCTTTTTATTAACTTTTAACAAAAATATGCCGTATGATATATCCCAAGTAATACATTGATTCCGTGGGCAACCATTTGAATGTTTCAAAGCATTGTGGCCTTTTTTTCTTAAGACGATTTTTCAATTTCACATCGGAAATAGTGGTATACAGGGTTGAAAAATCAGAAGTTAAAATACATAGGATACTATTTCACATAATCTTGATTTAAGAGGTTTTCCATGAAATGAAGTACACCAAATATTTAAACTCAATGTAATCTATTTCTTACTAGAAAATGTGGAAGTTGTAATAGACAAATACACTCTTTTGGAAGGCAAGAAATGGATGGAATTCTATATATCCATAAAAGGATGTTATTGTGGGAATGAATTAGTGAATTACGATATCAGGTTTGGTTATAGATAATGCATATTTTAAGGTTTTTCTTGTCGTAGAACACACCGAAGGTGTCAGGATTGAGCATATGAAAAACCGACCGTAGGGAGGTCTTTCATTGAGCAATCCTGACACCCCGAGGTGTGTGCAGCGACAAGAAAAACCTTAAAATATGCATTATCTGACTTATATACCGTTTTTTTTTTTAAATTTAGCATCCTATTTTACCGACCAAACTAAAGTGGGATATTCCTTTTTAATGCGTTTAGGTTTAAATACGATCTACGGCTCATTTAGATGTGAAATAAAACTCACTAATAAATCTAGATATAAACCCTTTAAAATTATTGTCCATACACAATCAAAATATTACTGTAACTGCATGAAGAAAGAAACAAATGAATTGTTACCATCTGATAACAGTGTTTGACATATACAAGACACATTGTAAGTAATTTATTGTTCCAACTTAGTTTATGAAAAAGAGAGGGGAATGGTTTTGTTTAGTTACGTGAATGTAATTCAATGGAATATAAACATATTTTTTGATAGAGTAATAGGTATACATAAATTTAAAAAAAGTTTAGAACTGACACGAAGACGAATATAATTACATGTAGGTTACAGTAGGATTTCCTATTCAGTGTGTATCGTCCTGAAAATGCATCAAATATTTGCCACTGGACGTTAAGCAAGCAACCAACAATCAATCAACCTATTCAATGTGACTCAATAAGATTTTCAAAATCTTACATGCTAATATTTTAAACCTGGATTTATTTTATGAAGGTCTACATTAAAATTCATCTCACATACATGATAATGTTTCTGTAATGTAGCGATAAATTAAACAAAATTTCACGTTATAGTTGTTTCTAAAATTAAAATGCGGGCAAAGACGACTTCTTTTACACCTATCATCGATTGAACTTTAAAAAATAAATTCCTAAATCGGCAACAAAAAACTATCAGACGAATGTAATTTTAAAGTAAATTATAGATTGCATTTTATCAAGGAAAATAATGACCTCAAACAGGTAATTATTTTATGCCTTAGATATGATTCATTGAAACATGGTATCGTCCGGGTTGATTCTGCAAAAGAATGAAAATAACTCCATATAGGTATATAAATATCTAGAACCAAGTAATACAAAATATCTACTACTATGTTATTATCCTATAAGTTATAACAAAATTTATAAACTAAACATACAACTCACCAGGGATATGACTGTTGGTAGTGACACATTGTCTGGGCCTAAAATAATAAACAAATATTAGAAATAATATATACTATAAACCGCCCTGTGTCTTTTTACTAACACCCTGTGCGTTTTTCAAAGACACTCGGTCCTGATTAGCATGTCCATGCGTTTATTGTCGTAATAGTTTGTTGCAATACTATATTTTAATCTATCTTCATGTTTTTGAAAAGTTTATAATCTCTAGCTTATCAACATTTACAGCAGGTGTTGTAAGTTGTGATTAAAGTTAATCTGCTATATATATGTTCTCTTGGCTTTGCTCAAGATATATGTATGTACTTAAAATGACAATAGCTAGATATAAACTAAAGCAAACATAATAATCAAGACAAGATTGGTAAGCATGACATAACAACAAATCCCTTGAACTTATTCCCCTTAAATGTCATTCTTATCTTCTTCTTTTTCCGTTTTGCGTTAAATGAATTATTTATCTGTCCTTCTGTACTACGTGGTGATATTCGGAATCCTCGGACCTGCGACATTTAAAGTTCTTGAAACATGTTTAGGACTATTCTTTCAAAGTTCTTAAGGTGGTATGGGAGTCTAAAATAAAAATGATAGAATTTGTTCATACTTTGCCAAAACGTTGTATCTATTGATACATGTTGAAAAATATAATAAAATGCATTTTCGCAAGTTACAGGACGGGACAAAATGACACATTTTGTATGGATTATACAGGAAAAAACACCATTTTGTGATTAGAAACTAAACAAAATGATATAATTGTTAAATACGTCAGGAAAAGATAGCTTTCAGACACTGCTTTGAGAATATCAAAAGAAAAGATAGGGTCATCGTACGTTTTTTCCGGCTAAAATACAAAATAGGAAAATTCCATACAGAATCCTTCAGAAAATGCACTTTTTTAGAGTTACCTCCCCTTAAAATGCCAATTTAAAAAAAATAAATAAAAACAACCAAAAATAATTAACACTTGAAAACATATCAATATTTAGAAGTTATAGTTTTATAAATTGGTACTTTTAAATGAAAATGTACATTAAACATCTGCATTCCTGCATCACATTTTGCTAACTTGATGGAAAATCTGGACCTTTGACTCTCTGTTTTTTACAATCCAAGATGGAGGAAGACACCCATACCACCTTAAATGTAGCTGAATTTTCCGCATACATGTCAGTTATAGGGAACTCAATTTGGTCATGGATAGAGAAGTCAGTCCCTAGTTAACTTAGCCTCCTATCACCTCTGTCATCAAGTATCTCAACCCTGTTCTATCATTTGATGCCAGATCAATATCCAATTGCAGTAAATCGATTGCAAACGAAGTTGTTGATTATTCATATTGGATTATCATTATGAATACCTTAAATTCAAAAGACTGAATAAGTAGGGCCCTATATATGATTTTGGAGTACTAATACTCAAGCCTTATGTCAGTTTGTCCTTAATGCATAGGTATTACTGCTGATTCATTATTATTCATGAGTTATGTGGGTTTCATGCGTTTTCTTGCCTCAGGCGAACAACGAAAAAACCAATTTCTATAAAGTTGTATCCAAACTTTAGAATAATCACGTAATCAATTATCTACAAAAATGCAAGGTTTTTTGCAAACCATGAAAATTGGTACCAACGAAAATAAAAGAATCTCAGTATTCCGTAATCTGTCGTGTTGTAACCTATCAAACCTATTAGACTTTCAAAACCCTGGCTGATACCTAGCTTTCGGTATTGCAACGTAATGAAATCGTGCCGTTCCGTGATACATTAGTTACAAATCGTATTGTATCCTTGCCAATACCTGATGTAACCGTACTAGTACACAGTTCTCCGAAAAACGCCGTATAAATCATTCTGGCCTACGAACAAGTACGGATATATACGGTTTTGATATGGACTAACACGGATCAGTACGGTCTGCTACGGTTTAGTAAGGAGTTACTACGTATTGCTTGATCCGTGTTCAAACTTTGAGCATGTTCAAAAATTGTCAAAGATATACAAGTACTACTACGTATGACCAGGCAACAAAACGGATATCTACAGATTACCACGAATGATGCCGGATCCTATCCGTAGCTAATCCGACGTCAAATCCGTGAATGTGTGACCTAGCTATTATAAGACAAACATTATAATAGAATACAAAAACTGTAATGCTGCAGATATTTTATTCAATTAAGAGTACAATAAATTATGTTTAAAATAGAAACAAAACTTAAAATAAGCAATCTGATCAGTAGTGAAGATCTTCAAGCAAGTAAAATTTTACCAGTAACTAGGGCACAATCATCTTTGAAGTTTCTAGTTTTAAACGTGTCTCAGGACTCCATCTGCCAAAAAAGATGGTCGATACGACTAAACAAAAAACAAAGGGGTAAAATGCAAATTTTGACTGATATTTGTTAAACCATAATAAGCTAAAAGGTAACCAATACTCTGACAGTTGTGCATACTCAGACACTTGGTAGTGCTCAACATACTAAACATTTTTTTTTTTGCAGTCAGATTTTCTTTATTTTCATTACAGTTTTCAAAATATTATACATAACTTGCATGCTACCATTATGATCTATATCTAGCCATGTCGGTCATCGTGGTTGGCAGTTGGGATAATTGGTCATATGCTAAAACAAGATACCCTAATGATAAAGTTTGACTAAAATTGGCTAATAAGGATAATATTTTTATAAAAGTAAGCAGACGACGACGACGACACCAGACACATTGTTTACCTTTTCACCGTGGCTACTTACATGTACTATGTCCCTGGATAGTAAATACATCACCAACACCTGCTTTAGCTGTAAGAAATTCTCAATCCTATATTCATTATGACTACAAGGTGTTCAGTGTTTTATAAATAAGCTAATATGATAATTAAAACTGTGCAACCAAACTGCAGAATAATCAAAATGGGAATTATTGTAGGTATTGATTATTGAATAAGAAAGGGTTCGTTCTAACATAAGCATCCAATTTTTAGGAAGAACACATACCTCTAAAAGATCCAGTGCTTACTAAAGGCAGTAGTAACATATCGCTATTAACTAGTGATAAATTGATTTTACTAGAACCAATCCAGGTCACAAACCAACACTGGATAAACACATCAATTATAAGGGGGAAACAAATAAAGGCAACCGCTGTTCGAAAGTAATAAATCGATGGAGAAAAAACAAGTCCGGGTTACAAATTAAAACTTACGGAAACACAAATATAGGAGCAATCAACAAAACAACAAAATACAAAACGACAATGCTACTCACACAGAAACGAACTACATTTTCCTGACTTCGTACAGGACATTTTCAGAAAACAATGGTTGGTTGAACCTGGTTTTGTGGCTAGCCGAACCTCCCGCTTTCATGGCAACGTAAAATGTACCGCTAAAACGATAACATCACATGACAGGACTACAATATAAATGAATGGACAAACATTCAAGATAGAGAAATTCACAAATTAACAATACAATAGAACATTACGACAAGCTAATAATTATAAAATTATCAGGCTTAACATTAAATACGCTAGACTTGTCATTCATTAATGCACTAATGTCAAAATTGAAAATAAAGCCAAACAAAGATAAACCCAAAAAAAAAAGAAATAAAATGGTTGGGTAAAGCTGGCTTTATGCCTTATGAAATATACCGTTAAACTAACAACATAACGTGACAGAAATAAACTACAAATAAATACAAGAACACTCAGAACACAGTCCATTTTTACATGTAAACCACATAAGAGTAGCCAGTAACACCTCAAGTTACCTTTCGACAGAACATTCCAATAGAAAAATGAACTATGCGTCATACAAATGTATCAAAGCTACAAAAAAGTGTCGTCACAGGTAAATTTCAAAAAGTAGAACAGGAATGAAGACAACAGTAGTATACCGCTGTTCGAAATTCATAAATCGATTAAGACAAAAATAAAATTGGGTTACAAACTAAAAATGATGAAAACACATCAAAAATATAAGAGAACTTCGACACAACAGAACCACAACATTAAAATGTAACACACACAGAAACAAACTATAATACAACAGTGGCCATTTTCCTGACTTGCATTGGTACAGGACATTTAATAAAAAATGGTGGGTTTAACCTGGTTTTGTGGCATGCCAAACCTCCCGCTTTTATGACAATGTGAATTATAACACTAAAATGACAACATTATATGATAGGACTATATGAAATAAATGGGAGAACATACAGGACAGAAAAACACAAGAATAATAGCTAACAAAAGATGCCAGGTTTAAATTTAATACGCCTGACGCGCGGTTCGTCCACACAAAACTAACCAATAAAGCGTTGATGTATAAAATCTCAAAAACAAAAAAATGCATAAAGCTGAAGAGCACCGAGGACCAACAATTCCAAATTAAGCCAAATACGGCTACCTGAGATACGAAAAACCTTATTATTTAGAATAATTCATACTTTTGCAAACAGCAAATTTGTATAATAGCTATCACAGGTACCAGGATATAATAATGATAAAACTAATGACTAACTACAAAATAAAAAAGGAAAGATGAATAATCTTAAATCGATAAACGCACAAATTTAAGTGACGTTACATTTGAATATCTAAACATTTCCCAACTAATAGGATAGAATAAGGATAGAATTCAAGACAAGGTTTGTAATGTTGATATAACACGAAAAATAAATACTAATTGATATCAAATTGTGGTAGAAATTAGATAATTATTTTTTTTATCTAGCTATGTTGGTATTTCTTCTTAATCAAAATGTAAACCAAATATATCGTATAAATTTAGTTGAACCAAACAAAAATCTTATTAATGAACTGGATGATTAATTATATCTTCCTTAACAAACGAATACAAACAAACAAAAAAAGATTTACAACTACAAAAGATAAAACATATGACAAAATCCGACGAGTATAACAAATACTACATCAAACTAAATACAAGAAATTCCTATAGAAAGGAACCGTGACACGTCTCATACCAATGCGAATTTACACCATGCAAAACAGTCACAATCATGAATAAGTCACGTTCAATAATTAAACGATCAAACGACGTAATGACAAACCACAATTTAACACGTTGTAAAATTAGGCCAACAGATCATGATAACTAAAATACACTTTCGCTTCTCTACAAAAAGTAAGAGATAGTAGTGATACCTGTATTTTTATATCAATCTAGATGTTAATTAGTCATTGTTTATTGTATGTCTACTTAGTACCCACAAAATAAAGAAAGTAATGTACAATTTATCTAGAAGTATCTTTAAAGCAAAATAAATAATCAAAATCTTAAATCTTAGACTTGTACTTAGCTCTGTAACTTTACCTAGTTGTACTTGGATTTGAAACTTTACCAAGTCTATAATTGAAGACAAATTACATTAAAGATTTGTATATAGCTCTTTTAAGAAAGAAATATGACGCAGCGAGCTGAAGAGTATAAATCATAAACATATTTGTCACCACCCGTCTTAACAATATTTATCTCGGGGTGGTGTCTGTTTCAAATGAAGATGGCAAAAAAAAAAAAAATGGAGAAAGTATCCATTCTATAAAAGAAAATATGTTCCATTAGAATTTCATAGGCTTTATAATTGAATGAAGACTCACTATATCCCCAGTGAGCTGAGGTCTGTCCTGGAGCATAATAGAAAGCTGGTTTCTTGTCAGTTTCCAGATAACATCTGTTTGCTGTAGATATAAACATCCAACCAGTTGAATCACATTTTGATTTATCAGCATATTGACTTGCATAGAATTCCCTTAGGAAATCTGGGTCTCTGAAATGGTTATTGTTTTCATAGATAAATGAAACATTTGCAAAATAAAAAGAGGAAATTATTTTTCTTTTATTTTACTGAGGATGATGCATTTAATCTATATCATTATGCTTTAGGAATATAGATCTCTATAAGGTTACAATGTGGTATGTATTGTAACCTTGTTGTTGAATGTACATTTCTGACAAGCAAGTTATATACAAGTTATAAGTAAAGAGACATTTACATCATTTAGAAAATTGATTTATAGTGAAGCAAATATGAAGAATATGAGATATTGCATTATCTATTTTTAGAATCTGATAAAGTCGGTTTAAACAAACCAGAAGCTATGGATGTCTTCAGTTAGAATGTTAGAATAAAAATATCTACAGACAACTCAAATTTTCATGAAATGTTTTATGCCAAGGGGCACTGATTATTCCCAAAGTATAATTCAAACAAAAGTACACCTATAAGTGCTGTATTTATGTAAACAGCCAGTTACTATAACAAACATTAAACTCGATCTTGCATCATTCAGCACTTTTCCCGCAAGAATGAAAAATAAAACCTGAGCTGTACAGTTTTAATACACAATTTTATATATGCACAAACACTAAGTAGCAGGATATAAAACCAGAATGCATCATGCAGTATATACAGGTTTAACATACGCTTACATTTACTTTTAGTATCTGAGAAATTGAAACCTTATCAAATGTATAAATACTTACTGAGACATTGCAAAGTACTGTTTAGTTGATGATTGTAAATCCAGCCACGAAGAATCTATAATTCTGCTAGGTGTAAACCAACTCATCTTATCTGATCCTGTAGCATTGAACAGCATGAAAGCTTTCTCTACACCATTTTTGTATATAGATACCCTGACCTGTAATATATTTTGATTATTTTTTCTATACCTTATTTTCTATCGTTTTATTCAAATAAGAAAAGGTAACCTTACAAATTATAGGCTGTGCCAAACTATTTTTTGGTTTGTCTGAATGATTTATTGTCTGAAATTTTTGTCGGTCAGAGAGAGTTTGTTTGTTCATAAAGATGACACGTCGCTGTTCCATTGCTTTTCACATTTCTAAAGGTCCAGATCATTCTTAAAAAAAATATGATCATAAATAAAATACTGTCACTTCAGCAATTTGTTTGTCATTTTATTTGATAAAATACAGTTATTGGTCAAATTTTGAAAGTAGTGATGCATATTATTATAGTATACATGAATGCATTGGCTTTAGATGTTATGTATTATTAACGTTTTACTGTATTGATTGCCCATAAAGGATTTCATGAATATGGCCTACCGAATTAGACTATTTTTCTGTGTTTGTAATAACATAAACCACACGACGAGTCCAACATGTGGAGCAGGATCAGGGCACCCTTTCCGAGCACCTCCAGTGTTTGATTGGGTTCGTGTTGTTAAGATTTTAGTTTTCTATGTTGTGTGTTTGTACTATTATTTGTCTTTTTTTTTCTCGTTGTTAACCGAGGCATTGTCAGTTTATTTTCGATCTATGAGTTTGACTGTCCCTCTTGTATCGTTCTCCCCTCTTTTGTGCATTTGGTAAAAATAAATATGAAACAAAAATAGCAAAATTCTTATTATTCAATATTAAATTGTGAAACCATTCTAAAACAGTTTATATCATTGACAAATTGAAATCCTAGTTTTTCGTTTCATCATAAAAGTTTAGAATTATATTATTGATTTTTTTTAATTTGCCTTGTATGTCTATTAACCTTTAAGTGATTGAGATGTTCTTTCGGTGAAGGATATACGCCGATAACAGTACAATCTTTAAAGATCGTACTGAACTCAAAAATAATTATAACTTCAATCTCTCGTTTGAAGAGCAGTATACTACTGTTGTATATTTTTATATTTCATCCAGCTAAATTTTGACATAAAGATCAAATTTCCATGACGACAAATCATTCCTAATAAGTTTTAAAGTTTTGAGATGTTTTTCGCAGAAAAAAAAACATTAACAAAAAGTTATTATGGTACTGTTAGCTAAAATAGTAGTCAAGTTTAATTCTACCATAATATGCTAAATATGCAAAAAAAAAGATAAGATCCCTTAACATCATGAACATAACTAAAGCACTCTCTTTATGGGACTTTTTTTTCTTTTTACCTTATCCAAACAAAGAAATGTCCAGTTGTTTACAATATTGGCTTATAATGGCCTGGGAAGTTTGGTGTCAGTGCCTGGGCTTCTTGTTGGAATTCATTAATTGTCTTAGTTGAGTTCCATAATCCAAACAAATCAGTAACACCAGGGGGATATGTTCCTACTCCAGTCACTCCCTTCATCAACAGTACATAACCATTTGGTGATGGTGCTTAAAATGAATACCATCAATAGTACATAACCATTTGGTGATGGTGCTTAACATAAATATCACCAAGAGTACATAACCATTTGGTGATGGTGCTTAAAATAAATATCATCAATAGTAAATAACCATTTGGTGATGGTGCTTAACATACATATCACCAATAGTACATAACTATTTAGTGAGGGTGCTTAAAATAAATATCATCAATAGTATATAACCATTTGGTGAAGGTGCTTAAAATAAATATCATCAATAGTTAATAACCATTTGGTGATGGTGTTTAAAATAAATATCATCAATAGTACATAACCATTTGGTGATGGTGCTTGAAATAAATACCATCAATAGAACATAACCATTTGGTGATGGTGCCTAAAAATATGATCAATTGTACATAACCATTTGGTGATGGTGCTTGAAATGAATACCATCAATAGTACATAACAATTTGGTGATGGTGCCTCACTATATATCATCAATAGTATATAACCATTTGGTGATTGTGCTTAAAATAAATATCAATAGTACATAACCATTTGGTGATGGTGCTTGAAATAAATATCATCAATAGTACATTACCATTTGGTGAGTGTGCTTAAAATAAATATCATCAGTAGTACATAGCCATTTGAGGATGGTGCTTAAATATATATCATCAATAGTGTATACCATTTGGTGATGGTGCTTAAAAAAGGTGATATCAAATGTTATCGAATGTATTATATCATTAGTTACCAAACGTCTTTGTCTCAATACATACATTATAAAAACACATGATTTAAAGTGTCTATTCCTTTGTTTCACTGTTTCTTTTCTTAAAATTTGGTTCAAACGGCAGATAGATAATATGCAACAACCTCGGCTATAACACCTACATTACAGTGCTGTATTTTGCGGACTGATAAACAAAACCTTGGTAATATCGAAAAAAAACCAATTTAAAACATTTTGTAAAATAGTTCTGTCATTCATACCTTATACATTTAAAATAAACTATTTATTCATTTAGATATGATCTTGGCAAATGTCTAAATTTGACATCATAATGCGCATGTGATCTTAGTTAAAAATTGACTGCCGAAGGTTTGTGGTTCACTCTAGATACTCTGGCTTTCTGCTCTTAAAACAACGATATCGAATTGGCCAAGACTCCTCCAAGTGGCGTTTAACTGTAACAATAAATTGTCAGTAAGTTTCACGTTGCTGCAACCTAAACTTCGTACAGCGCAACCTTGATTGAAATCTTTAACTTCCAAATTCACTGCTTTCACACGATCACAATTCATTGGTTAACGAGCAAAGTCTAGACCAAAATCGTCAGGACATAAGTTACACATTGTAATTATAACATACTTTTTATTTGTACTGATGGTACTGAAGGTTTAGACATAAGTTACACATTGTAATGCTAACATACTTGTTACTTGTACTGAGGGTACTGCAGGTTTAGGACATAAGTTACACATTGTAATGATAACATACTTTGTATTTGTACTGATGGTACTGAAGGTGTAGGACATAAGTTACACATTGTAATGATAACATACTTGATATTTGTATTGGTGATACTGAAGGTTGAGGACATAAGTTACACATTGTAATGATAGCATACTTGTTATTTCTAATGAAGGTACTGAGGAAGGTTAAGACATAAGTTACACATTGTAATGATAACATACTTGATATTTGTACTGATGGTACTGAAGGTGTACGACAAAAGTTACACTGGTAAACACAATTTTCTCTGGCAAAGTCAATAAGCAAAGTACACACATCCGGTCCGATTTCTGCACAGGCAGAGGGATTCTTATCAACACAGGAGGGTGTAGAAGTTGTCATCTGATTAACTGTAATATAAATATCCATATGTAGATTGATTAGAATATGTAAATTAAAGAGATGAAAAATCAAAGTTCTTGTGAACGCTAAAGGGTAATTTGTTTTTTTTAATTAATCATATTTTATTGAAATCGGTACATTTGTTAGTTTAAAACATCAAGTACCGGTACATTATCCCGGCCTCTTTAATATTAATAAATAAACATATTTATACAGTTGTTAGTTGTTGTTAGTAATATACCTACAATAGTAATCAAGTATAACAAATGCACAGGTTTTGAAAAATATATATATATATATATATGAATATGAATATCATTATTTTCTGTGACTGTATATTACATTAATTTGTAGGATCCTTTACTATAGATAATTTAGCTGATCTGTAACAATAACATCTTCATGCCTTATATATCATGTACTGTAGTACGCCGCTAGATTAAAACTGACGTGGAAAGGTAACACATGGCCAGGGAAAGCTCTTTTTCTGAGAGCCAAGGTGGTCGTGTGGTCTAGCGGGACGGCTGCAGTGCAGGCGTTTGGTGTCACGATATCACAGTAGCATGGGTTCGAATCCCGGCGAGGGAAGAACCAAAAATTTGCGAAAGCAAATTTACAGATCTAAAATTGTTGGGTTGATGTTTAGACGAGTTGTATATATATATATATATTACGGATTACAAATGTGTCGAGGTTTGTGATTGGATAACAACACAGAGATGTCAGTATATATTCAGGAAACTGCCGGGGTATATACGACGTTTTTATCCCCAATTGGAACCTCAAAAACGTCATCATAACACCGGTTACTATGTGACGTAGTCAAAAGCTATCAGACTGTCAGAGGCTCACAGAGGGAAAATAATGACGTGCTTCAGTCAATAATACATTTTTGATACAAAATCGCGCATTTTACACTTTTAATACTTAAATTTATTGTTAAAAGTGTTATTATAAATTATTACATACACGATAAAATTATGTTCACAGCAAATTAGAAAATCCTTCACGTATATATGCCGAACATATCAAGTTGGTTTTTCAATATATGTGTTGTCATCAAATACCTGCACTGGAAAATAACATTAAGTCAGGGTAATCCGTAATATATGTGTAATTCAGGTCTCAGAAAGGGTATATACTGTGACATTCCCGGCTTAGGGCTTATATCCCCTTCGCCTTCGGCTCAGGGGATATAAACTCTAAGCCGGGAATGTCACAGTATATACCCTGTCTGAGACCTGAATAACATATAATATACAAAAGTCTATAAAAACGACCAACCAGCAAATTTACTATGTACCGGATCGTCTAGAATAGGCGATACTATGCAGATAAATCTTTAGACTGATATATATATATATATATATAGTTTTTATATTAAATTTCATATTTTTCTTATTTGCACATGAACATAGTGAGTTATACACACTTGTATGCATAATAGTTATATACACTAAACAGAAGATATATAATTTATTTGATAGACACAGCTGTTTGATACATTGCAGAAAATGATTTTAAAAACATAGGCTGTTTGGATATGAAATAAATATACTTTATATGTGGAGTCTATTTGTTTTCTGTTTTTTGTTTTTATGAAAGTAAAGGAGTCCAGGGGGTCCAGCAGTTTTCTGCCCTACTGAGTAATTTATTTTTATAGAATATATTTTTTTCTATTAATAAGTTTTCTTTTAAATAATGTTTTAGTGCTATTATATTGGTTTGTTCCATAGATAGTTTGCTTCTATAAATGTAGAATTTTGTTGACAGAAGTATTAAGTTTCTTATATCATTTTTATCTGTTTTTGTTAGAATACCAAAGAAAACCAAATCAATATTTAAAGTTAGTTCTATTTCTGTCTTCTCAAATATCCAGGAGTTAAGGTCTTCCCACAGTTTTAATATATATGGACACGTCCAGAATATATGTTCTATTGTTTCAACCCCGCCGCACCCGAAACTACTAATATTTGTATCTTTAATTTTTATTTTAAGGAGAAGTTCATTCGTGCCTAAGATTCGATGTATAATTCAGTATTGAAACCACTGCAATTTTGATTTTTTTGTTATATAAAAGGGCAATACATGGATATTTTTCCAATTGAAATTTGCATTGAGAATTAATGACCATTTTTGTTCACATTTTTGTTTAGAATTTGACTTTTTACTGTTCAAAATATTATACATATCTTTTGAACCTTTCTGAGATTTAAAAAAAACCTTTAACACTGAGGGCAAAACTGGTCCGTTTTCTCTCTTTAAGTCACTTTGACATACTTGATATTCTTTTAAATACTTTTTTATTGCCGAAATTAGACCTTGATATGTGAGAAAATTAGTTTTAATATTGTATACATTATTAAAGTGATCAAAAGTCATAAAATTTCCACCTTCCTGTAACAAGTCATTGATCAGCCAAACCCCTTTTTTAGCCCAATCTTTATACAAAATTGAATGGTTACCAATCTTTATTCCATCATTCTTCCATAAAGGGCATGTATTAATTTGAGAGTTATTTTGTACATTTTTAAGATCTTGCCAAGCATCAAATACTTCTTTCCAAAATGGATACTTTAACTTTTTATAAGGACTAAGAAACTGCATTTCCAAAAAAATCAAATTTTCTGAAAAGAGGAAAAGTTTCACTTGTTTTGAATTATTTCTATTAATTCTTCTTATCCAGGTTAACTTAAGACCTTTTATGTAGTTTTCAATATTCATCATTTTTAGTCCTCCTAAACAGTGTGGTTTGGTTAAGGTGTCTCTATTGACTTTATCTGGTTTGTTATCCCAGATAAAGGAAAATATTTTATCAGTAAATTTTTTAAGCTTTGTGCTATTTGGACTAGGTATGGACAGGAATAGATGGTTTAATTTTGATATTATAAGTGTTTTTATCACTGTTATTTTTCCAATTGGTGAGAGTATTTGATTAGTCCAAGTTTTTACAATGTTTTTCGATTTCTTTCAACCTGGGGTTATAGTTTAAATTTTCAATTTCACTAATATCCACTGAGAAATTTATCCCAAGAAGTGTAAATCTGCTGGAACCCCACTCCAATCCCCACTTTACACACATAGTTTTTTGGCTTAACTTTTTCTTCCCAATCCAAACAACCTTGGTCTTGTCTAAGTATATAATAAGACCTGATACATCTGCATATTTATCTAGAGTACGAAGAGATGTATCCAAAGATTCAGGTGATCCATCAAATATAAGAGAAGTATCATCTGCATATTGTGAAATGAGATACTCTGAGTCATCTATAGTGATTCATTTAACCTAGTCATTATTTCGTATAAGTATACCAAGTATTTCTGCACATAGTAAAAATATATAAGGTGACAGGGGATCCCCTTGTCGGCAGCCCCTTTGAATCTAAAAAAAATCTGAGAGATGGCAATTTTGAGTTACTGCAGATTGAATTTTGGTATAAAAAGTAGTGATCCAATGTTTAATAGAAGGTCCAAAATTAAAAAAGTCTAATACACTTTCCATAAAACTCCAAGAAATTGAATCAAACGCCTTTTCAAAATCAATAAGGAGGAGAATACCTGGTATATCATTTTCTTCTGTATACAATAAAATATTATAAACTAGTCTAGTATTTTCACCAATATATCTTCCAGGAATGAACCCTGTTTGATCATTACTTATTAAAAGTGATAACATAGACTTCAAACGCTCTGCGATACAGCTAGACCCAAGTTTATATATTGTGTTTAAAAGACTTATTGGTCGCCAGTTTTTCATATATTTTCTTGGGTTATCTCCCTTTGGTATGCAAGTTAATATCCCTCTTTTTTTGAGTACTGACAATTCACCCATATTATTCCCATAGTTGATTGATCTAAGAACAAATTTACCTAAATCTATCCAAAAGAATTTAAAAAACTCACTAGTGTACCTATCAGATCCTGGGCTTTTATTACTTTTCATTCTTTTAATAGCAGCTGTTAATTCTGATTAGGAGATTTTCCCCTCAAGGGTATCCCTTATTTCATTTGTTAACTTGGGAACGTCTCAAAATGGAATTTCCTTATTTAGATTAACACTATTTATTGTATCTTTTTTGAATATAAATCCTTATAGAAGTTTTTAGCTTCCAATAAAATATGTTCTTGTTTGTTTATTAAACAGCCTTCATTATTGACTAGTCTTGGAATTGTTTTATTAACAAAGTTCTTAGTTTCTAAGTTGAGAAAATATTTTGAGGATCTTTCTCCTTCTTCTACCCATTGCATTTTTGAGCGTACATAATGACCACGCATTTTCTTTTGTCTTCAAATTTGTAATTCAGATTTCTTTTGGTTGAGATCTTCAAGAGTTTCTGTGGTTTGTATATTTTCTTCTAATTTTTGAATTTCATTTACTAAAGAATTTTCCAATTTCTTTTTTTCCTTTTTTTATATGATGGAAAGGAAATTGTTTTACCCCTAATTTCTGTCATTAATATTTCTAAGAACAGCTGATCATTAATTGTGAATTGAATATCTGAGCAATCAATCTGGTCTAGTGAATCTCTATTGTATACTAAAGTTGCATATTGATCTTTTACTTGTTTTATTTGTTCTTTAACAGATTTAACATATTCTATATCATACAATAAACTATTATTAAATTTCCACAAACCCTTCCCAATATTGAAATCACTTATTTTAAAGTGTAGAACTATTGGTGAATAATCAGATCTGTAGCTGTTTTGAATTTCTACTTCTTTTACATTTTGATAGAAACTCCGAGATATTAGAAAAAAATCAAGCATAGTTTGCTTCAGAGGATTAACTTTTCTCCATGTAAATCGTTTCTTGTCTGGGTAGTATTCTCGAAAGGGATCAATTAGATCATAAGTTTCAATAAGTTCAAATATTTTTTCTCTTGCTCGTGGATTATTTATATTTAGGTAGTTGTATGTATCTTATGCCTGATTTTGAACTAAGTTAAAATCTCTTGTCAGAATAATTTGTTGGTAGTTAAAGTTTTCTATTATTTCATTTACTTTATTATAAAAAGATGGTGAGTCATTATTTGGTCCATATAAATTAACAAGTGTTATATTTTTACATTCAATTGTAATATCTACACCTAGGAAATTTCCATTATCATCTTTCTTTATCTTATTTATTTTATATTCAAGATTATTTGCTAATAAAATAGCAACTCCTCTTTGATTTGAAGCAAAAGAATTAAAATGCATTCTCCTTCCCATTGGTTTCTAATAAATGATTCATCTTTTTCAGTAAAATGTGTGTCTTGCAGACAGTAAAAATGACAGAGTTTTGATTTCAAGTATTCGAACACATCTCTCCGTTTCTCTCTAGAATTTAAACCTTGACAGTTGTATGAGAAAGTTTTTATTGCATCCTTAGTCATTTAAATAGCTTAGATATAGCATAAACTTTCCATTTATGATTTTCATTCCTTTAATTATACTTTGACTCATACAACTGTCTATGAAAATACAAAGCTGTAATATTATATCTGAATAAACAAGTTGATATATAAATCCACTTTCATGCATAAATAAATCTTTATAAAACATTGTGCAAACATCATAAGAATTGAAATAAATAAAAAAGCAAGAGTAACAACAATCATGATTGTCATATTATGATATGTTTTCTGATTTTTATAAATAAAAACAAATTTTGGATTACCTGTTTCCAAAGAAAGGGGTTAATGGAGAAAATACCCAACAAATGTATACCCACTTAGACTAAATTTCAACAGTCAAAGAGAGACAATCCAAAATATTATCTCCCTTAATTGTAAGATTGCAAACCATATGTGTTTGTCAAGGTTTTAGTCAGTATATTATTGTTATTTTCAAAGTCTTATTTTGATTTCATTTTTTTTCCTATTGTCCAAAGAAAGACATTGGTCTCATAACCTTAAAATGGACACATATTTTAACACTTTAAAATGTTTTTTATTATATATGTAGGTTAATTATAAGGAGGATGCAAACTACATATACAAAATGTACTATAATACCAACAAAAAAATAACCAACCAATTGAACAAAGCAACACAAAAAAATCAATTTAGCATAAAGTAGCATGCGCTTTCATATAAATGAACACAAGCAATTGCAAACATGTTTCAGCAGTTACAATGTAAGCATTCTAAGCCTAAAGCAAATAAAAGAAAATGGATGTAGGCAATAATTACAACTTGGGTTCAACCCTAAACTATAACTAATCTCTCAGAAGTAATTTATCAATTAAGACATTAAAACATTTCAGCCCGTGGTTAAATATCCAAATGAAAAATAAATATATAAATGCATATTTAGAAAGTTGTCTGAAAAAGAGAACTGATTCCCTTTTCTTTTTTCTTTCTTTAAAATTATTTTTCATTGATTCATTAATATTTGATTATTTATTAAAAAGTTAAATGAGAGAGATATACTGTATTTTTGATTATTTAAATGAGAGTTACATGTAAGAAGTCAGTTTTAGGATTGTATCAATTGTTCCATTGCAATATTATTAACAAATGCCAGCTCATAAACTAAAGCACATAGCAGCACATGTAAGAACAATTCAACACACATATACTTACACTCATTGTAGTATTCTAAAATGTATAAAAGAAATAATAAATACATCAGAAATAGTAGATATGTACAAATATGCATGCATAGTATATGTATTTTAATGGAAACAAAAAGCAGATATCTGAAGCAAAGTCAGTAAACTTATCAACAAGTAAAATCACAAAAATTCTGAACTTAGAGGAAAATCAATTCGGAAAGTCCATAATCACATGGCAAAATCAAATAACAAAACGCATCAAAAACGAATGGACAAGCATAGTGATAACAGTATGTGATGGAGTATTTGAAGGTTCAATGTAAGTTAGCAACAACGGAATTGCTAAAGGGTAAACATTGCCTCCATTAAAGCAAAGACAGCTTTAAATAAAACATCAAATTGTATTGAGCAAAGGAACAAATTTTGACATACTCTATAGATATAATTTGAGTTATCTTCCTTTGTAGTTCAACTTTATTTTATAACAAATAGATTCAACTGTTTTGATATTAAATTAGGCCATAAGTTTTCTCAATTGAATTGTTTTGTCATAAATTAAGCCATTAGTTTCCCCAATTGAATTGTGTCATATTTTCATGATGGACCTTTCATAGTCACCCTAGGGTACGGGGCATTCGCACTGTTAAAGGCCTTAGTGTTATCTGTAATTGCTTACATCCACTTTATTTGAACTTTGGTGGATAGTTGCCTCATTGACGATCATACCACATCTCCTTATTTTTATATCGTATGCAATGTACAACTGATGTAATAATTAATTAAATAGTGCTAGTCTTCTTGACAAGTTGGGTTATACAAGTATAGATGTATATAATTTTGTAACTTGAACATCTGGGTATAATATATCTGTATGTTTAATTCATACTAATATTTATAAGAATTTGTGAGTTACCATACATAATTTTAATGTGCGTATTGTTATGCGTTTACTTTTCTACATTGGTGAGAGGTATAGGGGAGGGTTGAGATCTCACAAACATGTTTAACCCCGCAGCATTTTTGCGCCTGTCCCAAATCAGGAGCCTCTGGCCTTTGTTAGTCTTGTATTATTTTAATTTTAGTTTCTTGTGTACAATTTGGATATTAGTATGGCGTTCATTATCACTGGACTAGTATATATTTGTTTAGGGGCCAGCTGAAGGGCGCCTCCGGGTGCGGGAATTTCTCGCTACATTGAAGACCTGTTGGTGACCTTCTGCTGTTAATTTTTATTTGGTCGGGTTGTTGTCTCTTTGACACATTCCCAATTTCCATTCTCAATTTTATCATATTTTGTGTGTGTCTTTGGTGAATGGTTGTCTCATTGGTAAATCTAACCGCATCTTCAATTTAATAAATATAGGACAAATATTTTGTCTTATTACAGTGTTTAGTCCTTTCTCTTTGGTTTTATAATCTGATTAGTTTAGAACAGGAATGTGTTCTAACATTATTAAGAAGGGCCTCTATTAAGAACTTATCAGTTAAAAGTCATTGTCATTATGGTTACGATGACTAGTTTAAGAGGAATAAGTTTTATTATGACATAAAAAAAAACTGTGTGTTAAAGTAAGTATTAATAATCTCTATTGAATAAAACGATTTCTATACTACTAATATGTATAATGGGCACACATGAAAAAAAAGATGTAAAGGAAATGATATGCAAATTGGCGCAAAAGCAAAGCACTGTGTTTGGGTAATTACATCTAATAATATAATAACTCGTCACTTATCTTAACATCTGATTGCTGTGTTTTCAATGATTAATGTATAAAATGTTCAAATTTTGACAAATCTTGTAATAAGCAGGGAAATTAATGAGTTCATGTGAGTGTTTCCTTTGCTACAGCGACCAAAGCAAAAACAACCTCCTAATTATTGCATAAAGTAGAATCCAAAGATACCAGTGGCACAGTCAAGCTCATAGATTAAAAATAAACTGACAACCTCCTAAACTTACCACACATCCCACAATAATGTTGACAGTTTTCTTTAGCCCATGGTACATACTCGTTGACACAAACCTTTTTACCATATAAATCACATTTTGGAAGTTTATCTTGACATGAAGGGGTAGGTGTGTTCATACCAGGCTGAGCTGTAAAATACAATGACAATTATTAATACTTAAATGTCGTCACAGCTGATTGGACTGTATTAAAAAATATGATTTCAAATGAGGAAGGTAAGGCAAAATCTTTTTTTAAGTTATGAAAATTTTGTATCGGAGTGTAGGTAAATTTTTCACAAGATTTGTATTAACCATCAACATAAACTAAAAGAGGGGCAACCGACAAATTGAAATTGTACATTTTATTTAGCTAACCGAGGGACAAATGTAGCTTAAGGTATTATTTGTCCAATTTAATGTAAGTATATCAATGATGCACAAACCTGAAAACATAATGCCCTAAGGTGAGACATAAACATAGTATAACTAGCTATGTATAGTGAATACATACCACACATTCCACAATAATGTTGACAATTTCTCCTTCCCCAGGCATCATATGGTGGGTGACATACAGACTGGCCATAATCAGCACAGTTTTCTATGGCATTAGTACATCCAGGGTGGGGATCTGGTGTTGGTATGAAGGAAGTAGGAGTTACAACACCGGGGGCTACTGTTGTTGGAGTTCTACATTGCAGTCTCTTACAACACTGACCGGATACAGGTATAAGTTCACAGAGAGCAGGAAGTCTGGTGAACTCTGGACATCTGAATAAATAAGACATAAGAGTGTCAAAGCAAGTCAAGACAATAAAACCAACTGGAAAGAAGGACAGGAAATTTTACATATCACTGGAAAAGCATTGCGTGTAAGAACTTCAATGTAAATTGCAGTGCAACACAATTGGGAAAAAATTATTGACGTGGAGTTATCTTCCGTTGTTCATTCGTTAACTTTATCTATTTAAAAACAAGAATGTGTCCATAGTACACAGATGCCCCACTCGTACTATCATTTGACATGTTCAGTGGACCGTGAAATTGGGGTCAATACTTTAATTTGGCATTAAAATTAGAAAGATCATATCATAGGGAACATGTGTACTAAGTTTAAAGTTGATTGGACTTCAACTTCATAAAAAAATACCTTGACCAAAAACTTTAACAAGAAGTGGGACGAACGAACGGACGGATTGACGGACGAACGAACGGACGGCCGAACGGAGGCACAGACCAGAAAACATAATGCCCCTCTTCTTTCGTAGGTGGGGCATAAACACAGACTCATAAACCATAATTGACCACGGGCAACTTTCTATAAAATAGTTTTCTTGACAAGTATGGTATATAAATCATTTTTAAACTTAAAGAAATATTGAGAAGAAATTTTCAATTAATTGATGGGCATGAATAGGATCTAAATTATGTTATTGTTGTGACAAGGCCTACAAATATAGCTATCAAGCCGGTATGGAACACCGGAGATCACCCCTAGTTTTTGGTGGGGTTCGTGTTGTTTATTCTTTAGTTTTCTATGTTGTGTCATGTGTACTATTGTTTGTCTATTAGGCCTTTTCATTTTTTGCCATGGCGTTGTCAGTGCATTTTCGATTTATGAGTTTGACTGTACCTCTGGTACCTTTCGTCCCTCTTTTACAATAGGGTTTAACATTCAACTCAAACAGGGAAATATTTGATAGGGACAGATATTTACAATAGGTCACCTATGGTACCCTTAGTTGTTTCCCTAAGTATGACATTAAATTTATTGTCCACATTTCAACCAGTTTCCTTGGTAACCCCCTCAATGTTATTAACAAAAACTGAATAATTTACTTTTTTTTTTAAATTCCTAGAAAATCAATTAAAAACCTTCATTTTAATTGGCTAAATTCTAATCAGAGGTTTAAAATAAAGTGAAAAACTAACTGTGCAGAACACTGATATCTTCCTGTTTTACTATTCACACATTTACAATGGAAATCACAACCATCGTCCCATTCATCACCAGCTTTGTAGAATTGTCCTTTGTAGATACAACCCACTGTAAGCACAGGACAAAAATATTATAATGTAGAATTTAGTAAACAGCTTTGTATAATTGTCCTTTGTAGATACAACCCACTGTAAACACAAGACAAAAATATTATAATGTAGAATTTAGTAAACAGCTTTGTAGAATTGTCCTTTGTAGATACAACTTACTGTAAACACAAGAAAAAATATTATAATGTAAAATTGTCCTTTGTAGATACATCCCACTGTAAACACAACACAAACTATTATAATGTATAATTGTCCTTTGTAGATACATCCCACTGTAAACACAACACAAAATATTTTCATGTATAATTGTCCTTTGTGGATACATCCCACTGTAAACACAAGAAAACATATTATAATGTATAATTGTCCTTTGTAGATACATCCTACTGTAAACACAATTCAAAATATTATAATGTATGATTGTCCTTTGTAGATAAAACCTACTGTAAATACAAAATATCATAATGTAGAATTAATTAAACAGCTTTGTATAATTGTCCTTTGTAGATACAACCCACTGTTAATACAAACAGAAATAATTCAATTATAATTAAAAACCAATTGTTCAGAGAACAATTGAAGGTCTTTCCACCAAAACAATGTATTTTAATATGAAAGGTGTAAAAACAGGTTTAAAATGTCATTTCAATCGTCAAATGATAGCTTATTGTACGCTGATTCCAAAAATATATGGTTTCTAAACAATATTTTTTTAGATAAGGGAGATAATTTCTTACTTCCGGTTTGAAAAACTCTATTTCCGATAATATTTGACTATTTTACTTGACACTGATTCCAAAAATATCTTGTTTTTATACTTTTATGTAATAAAGTACAATAAATAGCTACTTCCGGTTTACACAAGGTCACTTCCGGTTGTTTTTTTTATTAAATGGTTTGATACCGTTTGTCAAAAAGTCTCATGATCTTATTATGTATACACATGGGGAAAAGCAAAGGTCAAAATCTAGAACGTCAAATTAAGCTATGACCTTGTGATCAATTTCAAGGTCATAAACCAAGAACCTCAAATCAAAAGACCATAGGTCTTAATTATGTTTAGTTAATGAGTTATATATCACATACGCATATTTTTAAATACCAAAGGGGAGACAACTCCCTTTCACATTCAACGTACCTTGCAATCAAAGTTTACTTGTTACGACATGTCACAACAAACGATTTAGAAAAATAATTTGTCGATATCTTAAACGTTTTTTGGAAATGAGTGGAAATGAGCCATATTCAAAAATTAGAATATGACCTTGACCTTTGACCTTGACCTAATTTTCATTTTTTTGGACCAAGGACCTCAAATCAAAAGATCCTAGGTCTCTATCAATTATGGTTTACCAGTTAGAAATGGAATTCACTTATATCAAATGAATAAGGGGAAATAACTCTCATATGGAGCATTCATATCACTTCGGTCAAAATAGGACAAATCATGCAAAGGATATAACGAGCAATTTTGTAAAATAAATTTGTCATAATATTTTACGTTTGCGAAGGAGTTCGCTCACAAGGAAAACAGGTTTGGGGAGATAACTCCTACAAAGAAAAGTTTTCAGTTAGGCAGGGTAAATTTCAAAAGCGCATCAATTGTTCGATATCATATACCAAATATCTAAGCGACATATTGCGAAACAAATGTTTATCGCAAGAACAAAATAAGGCGGAAGAAAAACAATAAAAATTCAGAGAACAATTGAAGGTCTTTCCATCCTTTTTGATATGAAAAGTTGTGAAACTAAGTTTAAAATGTCATTTCAATTGTCAAATGATAGCTCCTAGTAAGCTGATTCCAAAAATATATTGTTTCCATACATTTTTTTTTAAATAAGGGAGATAATTTGTTACTTCCGGTTTGAAAAATGTTACTTCCGATTATATTTAAATATTTACTTGAAACCGATTCCAAAAATATCTGGTTCTATATACTTTTATATTAATAAAGTACAAAAAATAGCTACTTCCGGTTTACAAAAGGTCACTTCCGGTTGTTTTTTTTCGAGGTTAAATGGTTTGATACCTTTTTCAAAAAGTTGTATATCTTTATCATGTATACATATAGAATAAAAGCAAAGGTCAAAATCTAGAACGTCAAATTAAGCTATGACCTTGAGATCAATTTCAAGGTCATAAACCAAGGACCTCAAATCAAAAGACCATAGGTCTTAATTATATTTAGTTAATGAGTTATATCACCAAACGCGTATTTTTTAATACAAGAGGGGAGAAAACTCCCTTTCACATTCAACGTACGCTTGCAATCAAAATTTACATCTTACGACATGTCGCAACTAACAATTTAGTAAAAATAATTTGTTGATATCTTATACATTCTTTGGATATAAGTGAAAATAAGCCAAATTCAAATATTAAAATATGACCTTGACCTTTGACCTTGACCTAATTTTCATTTTTTGGGACCAAGGACCTCAAATCAAAAGATCCTAGGTCTCTATCACTTATGGTTTATAAGATAGAAATTCATATCACTTATATCAGATGCATAAGGGGAAATAACTCTCATATGGAGTGGTCATATCGCTTCGGTCAAAATAGGACAAATCATGCGAAGGATATAACGAGCAATTTTGTAAAATAAATTTGTCATAATCTTTTACGGTTGCGAAGGAGATGCGCTTACAAGGAAAACAGTGTTTGGGGAGATAACTCCTACAAAGAAAAGTTTTCAGTTAGGCAGGGTAAATTTCAAAAGCGCATCAATTGTTCGATATCATATACCAAATATCTAAGCGACATATTGCGAAACAAATGTTTATAGCAAGAACAAAATTAGGCGGAAGAAAAAAAATAAGAAATTCAGAGAACAATTGAAGGTCTTTCCATCCTTTTTGATATGAAAAGTTGTGAAACTAAGTTTAAAATGTCATTTCAATTGTCAAATGATAGCTCCTAGTAAGCTGATTCCAAAAATATATTGTTTCCATACATTTTTTTTTAAATAAGGGAGATAATTTGTTACTTCCGGTTTGAAAAATGTTACTTCCGATTATATTTAAATATTTACTTGAAAACCGATTCCAAAAATATCTGGTTCTATATACTTTTATATTAATAAAGTACAAAAAATAGCTACTTCCGGTTTACAAAAGGTCACTTCCGGTTGTTTTTTTTCAAGGTTAAATGGTTTGATACCTTTTTCAAAAAGTTGTATATCTTTATCATGTATACATATAGAATAAATCAAAGGTCAAAATCTAGAACGTCAAATTAAGCTATGACCTTGAGATCAATTTCAAGGTCATAAACCAAGGACCTCAAATCAAAAGACCATAGGTCTTAATTATATTTAGTTAATGAGTTATATCACCAAACGCGTATTTTTTAATACAAGAGGGGAGAAAACTCCCTTTCACATTCAACGTACGCTTGCAATCAAAAGTTACATCTTACGACATGTCGCAACTAACAATTTATTAAAAATAATTTGTTGATATCTTATACAGTCTTTGGATATAAGTGAAAATAAGCCAAATTCAAATATTAAAATATGACCTTGACCTTTGACCTTGACCTAATTTTCATTTTTTTGGGACCAAGGACCTCAAATCAAAAGATCCTAGATCTCTATCACTTATGGTTTATAAGATAGAAATTCATATCACTTATATCAGATGCATAAGGGGAAATAACTCTCATATGGAGTG
>CM034352.1:12648692-12814226 GCA_019925275.1 Mytilus edulis
ATGCATTTTAATTCAAGTTATATTGATGTGAGTAAAATTTTCATGTGTATGATATGGTGACACAAAATTAGCATAGACATTTTCATGTTTCAATGATTCACGGTCAAGGGTCGTAGGCTATTATTTTGAAAAGGACAATGTTTCCCTGTTTTGTGTAGCATTGTTTTTGCAGCTGTTTTTTTTTTTTTTTTTTTTTTTTTTTTTTTTTATATTAAAAACCCATCCATAAAATAATGATGATATATGTGAACAAATGGATATATATAAATTAATTATTATATAATTATATATTTTCTCAAATTTGTGGAAACATACATATGCAGTCTCGTCTAATGTAAATGCATGAGATTTTTGTTTTGTATATTTGTAATAAGTTCAAGGATTATGGCGTGTTCGAAAAGATAATAATTCCATTTGGAGAATCTGTATGTTGTAACGAAAACAAACTTTTAAGAACTCTTATCTATATTCAGGTCTTTGTGTAACCAGTATAAAACAGAAGCTGATATGGATGGAGGAGAGCAGAAGGAACCACACTTAGCTGAAACCAAAACACTTGGTCGTGAGTATTGTCATTAGGAACGATACGAATTTCTCTTGAAATAGTTATTTACAAGACGATAGCTCTGATAAAACCCCCTCCCCAAAAAAACCCAAATAATTGAATAAATAAAAAAAAATAAATAAATAATTAAATAAATAAGAATGTTTTCTTGTTACCATGGTTACATCAAAATGGCATAGTTCAATGAAACAAATTGGTTGTGTATTTGTATTTGTGTATAAAAATTAAAATAAATATGGAAGACCTATATAGATTTTATAAGTATAATAATTTTCTTCAAATTTGATAAATCGCACTTAAATCCAAGAAAATGTTATTTCAACTAAATCTATCACAACGTCACAGTTGAAGTCGATCGTCTAATGAAGTCATATACACCGATTAACTTCGGGTCAATCATTGATAAAAACATACCAAAATGGATCATAGAATTTTTACAAATCATTTAAATTTCCCTTTTTATACAGAACACAGTAAAAAAGAAACACGATACAGACATCAGTTATATGACACCCCAGAACAAGTTGTATTTCAGTGGAATACTGAAACCTTTTCAGAAAGAGAAGACGATAATGCATTAGGTAGTATTTTTGCTATATATAAATACCAGGAAAAGGCACCAATGATCATAGAAAATGTCAAGAGTTTTATGAGTGTTAACTGAAGCTATTCGATTTGATCATGAACTACAAAGAATAAAGCATTTTGCCGTTTATTCATATATTCAGCACGATTTTCTATGCTTTGAATAATATCAAACATACATTAACGAATATGCAAAAGTATTTCCTTTATCTCCTGAATTGCTTAACATTTTGTCAAAATTAACGTATTATGGTTAGACAAAAACTGTACCGTTTTGATGTGCTGACATCAAAATCCTTCGGTTTGTGTTGGATAGTATAATCATAAGCAATTAAAAAGACATTTTGTCCACAAAACACAGAAAAAAATAAATAAATCAAATGTCAAACGCATTTAAAATAGTCAGCGCGGCATTTAATGAAAAAAGCATCAAACTTTTAGACTTGATACTGCAATAGAACGTTTCTCAATACTAACAATACCAAAGGCTGTATGGTTTAAATTCGAATCGATCTTTTTCAGTTTGTGTTGAATAATTGTCTCATTAGCAAGCATATATCTTTTTTCATACAGAACATGATACAAAAGAAACAAGATCCAAATGTAAAACACATGATGACCCGGAAGAAGACTTATACCAATGTGAAGCTAATATCTTGCACAAAAGAGAAGACGAACATCAATCAGGTACTATTCCAGCTCAATATTCACATATAGACACACCAATAATCATACCTTCTATTTAACGCTCTTTTAGCTAACATGTTCCTTTCAGGTAAGCGAGAAAGGGCGAGAAAAGCATACAGTTGACATGAGGATTGTTTAACCATATAAATAAAAAAAAATCTTAATTCTATAGTAAAGTTGGAACTAAACTATTATCAGTTAATTTGTTTCATATGTTGTCCGCGTAGACCGTTTATAAATTTAAATAATGAATACTGTTTTCTATTGTTTATAAGGTTGTATGATAAATTATTGTAAGCATCCATGTCATTTAGTGTAAGATGACCAATTAGAAATAATTACATATCTTTCATTTGTATCATACAGCAGTCAGTAAAGATGAAATAAAATCCAAATTTACACATGACGCGCCTGAAGATGCTGTATTCAAATTGAAAGCTGATACCGTTCACGAAAGACAAAACGCAAAATCATCAGGTAATGTATCTGCCTTATTGATACACTTAGACTCATACTCAAATAGTAACATATATTTTTGATTACACGTGTCTTTAAAGAAGACATTATTGTTTAATAAACTGAATGTGACTTTTTTCCTGTGTAATACTGGGTATTTCAAGTTTTGTCATAATCAGTTCAATAGTTTGAGATAAATATAGTATAATGAAAGACGACATCTACTGCGGTTCGAGCAAAATTTCTTCGTCAAATCCAAATTAAGCCGCATCAGGATAGAATATAGTGTGAACCAATAAATTATCAAATATTTATCTCATCTGCCTACAAATAGTTAAATATGATACACAAGATGATTTTAGGAAGATAAATACCATTAATGGACCTCTTTGTCTTCTTTATAAGGTCTCTTTTGGTCAATGTATACCTCTCATTCCCTATAAATTGCAACTTTTTAGACCAATAAAAATAATGCGGAAATTTTCACTCATTTATGATAGAAATGTTATAATAAATGAGTAATTGAAGATTCCAAAAAGAATGAACAATCCATATAAAAGTTTACTGTCTCGAAGGAGGTTCCAATAAGTCCTCACGTAAAAATTAAAATTACCCCGCGTTCCAGAGAGGGACATAAAAGTCTTCTCTTTTAGAGAAGAATTTGTTGTTACAGCATTAAAAATAATTTCATTTACTTATAACTATATATTCATTAAAGTATTTCCTAGGAAAATATTCTATTATAGCAGAATATAAGAAATAAGGAGAAAAAGCTCATCAAAACACTAAGTAAGGCTTGTTCTGTCTCCAGAGAGGGACATAAAAGTCTTCTCTTTTAGAGAAGAATTTGTTGTTACAGCATTAAAAATAATTTCATTTACTTATAACTATATATTCATTAAAGTATTTCCTAGGAATATGTTCTATCATAGCAGAATATAAGAAATAAGGAGAAAAAGCTCATCAAAACACTAAGTAAGGCTTGTTCTACTAACTGAATATTCTTGGTAGAGCCCTATTTCAAGACAATTTTCCCATAAAATTTGTTTTGGAGACTCAATCCACTCAAAATGTCTCATTTTCAGTAATATTTCACTTAAATAGCAAAACCTTTTGACACATGAGATTACTCACAAGGTCAAAGGTGCATGTACAGGTGGTACTTTAGGTGTAATACCACCATTGATTTTCCCCTATTAGTCTTTGTTAAATTTGCAATTTTCAAAAAAAATGTGCAGAATTTATCTTTGTTTCAAATAAAGAAATACTTGGCATGAGTAAAGTTTTATCCGGTCTAGAACTATAGAAAATAATTCACATAATATTTCATTGCATATAAGAAAATAACCATCACTGGAAGTTAACCAATCACATTTTCCCCCTTATTTAACCTGTGTACAAGATTTAGGAACCATCTAACCTCAAGTTTCCAAAATAATCTGTAGAAACCCAAAATAAAAAAAATAATGGTGATTTGATATACCCAAGACATATCTTTATGACACAGAAATATTTTACTGCAATAAAATGTAGGATTAATTACCTACAACTGTCAAATTCAAGGGAATAGTTTTTTGGGACCTATTTTCGTATACAACCGGATGTGACGTACCGTGATTTGGTGGTATTACACCTAAAACGGTTATTGAAAACAAAGTTCATAGATTTGAAGACTGGATCGCTTGCAATTTCAATAAAATTATCTGACTCTGGAAAGAAGTTGATAGTGAAGTTGATACATTATAGTTCGTTTCTGTGTGTGTTACGTTTCGGTGTTGTGTCTCTGTTGTGTCGTAGTTCTCTTATATTTGATACGTTTCCCTAGTTTTAGTTTTTAACCCGGATTTGTTTTTTCTGTATCCATTTATGAAGTTTGAACAGCGGTATACCACTGTTGCCTTTATAGTAAACTTAGATATTTAATCTTGAATCACAAAATTGGTATTTTCCGCTATTACAGTTAAACAATTGATTAAACGCAAATGTTAGGTAAGAAAAACGATTCCTATTCAACACATATCCAATGCAATACAAAAAGTACAACTTAGTTTCATATCTTGTGACAAACTACTGGTTTGTCTGAATGTAAAAAGCCAAGCTTTATGGTATATCTTTATGTCACTTTGTTGTCTTTCTAAAGCGCATAGTAAACAATTACCTATTAGAATATTATATTATTAACAGAATACGGTAAAAAGGATACAAGATCTAAAAGTCAAAAACATGACGCTATGGGAGAATTTTTATACCAATGGGATGCTGACTCTGATGAAGGTAAATCCATTAAAGCGCTTTATTTGGCTATTACTTTATCAATTATAAAGTGTTGTTTCTTTTTTTATGCCAACATACTTTGTATGTAGCTTGGTTATTTGAATAGGGTCCTAAGAGTGTATGAATATACGATGTCACAAAACCAGGTTCAACCCGCCATTTTTCCTTTAAAAATGTCCTGTACCAAGTCAGGAATATGACCATTGTTATATTATAGTTCGTTTCTGTGTGTGTTACATTTTAACGTTGCGTCGTTTGTTTTCTCTTATTTTTGAGTGTAAATTCACATTGCGATAAGACGTGTCACGGTATTTGTCTATCCCAAATTCATGTATTTGGTTTTGATGTTATATTTGTTATTCTCGTGGGATTTTGTCTGATGCTTGGTCCGTTTCTGTGTGTGTTACATTGTAGTGTTGTGTCGTTGTTCTCCTCTTATATTTAATGCGTTTCCCTCAGTTTTAGTTTGTTACCCCGATTTTGTTTTTTGTCCATGGATTTATGAGTTTGAACAGCGGTATACTACTGTTGCCTTTATTTAACATTGATATGAGTTTAAATATGTAGCTACATCTTAAAAAAATAAGACATTGTGTACAAAAGTTTAAAATTTTCAAAATACGAAGGATGTTCTACCCCAGTAAGTGATAAACGTAGCTGTAAACAAGATGTAAGTAGAACCTGATATTCTGAGTATTTTGCTTTTGTACGATTTTCTCTATCGTATTTCTTTTCAAAATTAGGTGTTTGACCTCTTATTCTTTTTTTAACACTGGTCATTTGGGCCAGGTGACATACAAAAATATGTCTTACTGGCGTATATTTACATATTGCTATTATTGGTTTGATTATGCAAAGTTAAAAGATTCCAGGTAAAAACATGACTGCCTTCCTAAGTTGGAGAGATGATAATGAGAAGATAAGTAAAAGATAAATTTGAAACTCGGTCCTTACACTGTTGGATTCCGAAACCGTGATTGTTTTTTTAATCTTTAATCATGCATTTCACCTTTCTTTGCAGACATAATTTTTCGAGGCCAGTGGGAAGGTCCATCGTACCATGAAGTTGGTTCATGTAGTCCTTTATCATGGGGTTTGATGGAAGAAGCATCTGATAACATATCTGCCGTACCAATTGTATATACTCCGCCACCGCCTCCTCCACCTCCTAAACCGCCGATATAAACAACATTGTTTTATCTCATTTCATCAATATATTGATCAAGTATGCTTTATTATGTGACAAGTAAAATGTCAAAATTCAGAAAAGTTGGCACTGAGTATCTTTCTGACCCCCCCCTAAAAAAAAACCCAACCCCCCCAAAAAAAAAACATTACCGGCATGAAATAGTATATATTTATATATTTAAAAAAATATTATTTGGGAATATAGTCAAAACACACTTGTATCCTTGAATTTAAAGTTTCTATAGCTCTCCACGAACTCATATTATTTTACATCATTATAGTTCGAGTTTCAATCAGACAAACCAAATTTAAAAAGTGTAATTATCTTTTTTCATAAAAGAGTAAACAAAGATTGTTTTCAAAAACATTCAATCTTTAAATGTTTGGTCTACACCATCGCTGATGAAACGTTTATACACTCTTATATTTAATGCGTTTCCCTCGGTTTTAGTTTGTTACCCCGATTTTGCTTTTTGTCCATGGATTTATGAGTTTTGAACAGCGGTATACTACTGTTGCCTTTATTTAAACGCGGTTTTCGAATTGATAAAGTAGTCAAAACTTCACCAAGGACATGATTGACATTTTTGTAAAACATATATGTTAAAAGATTTCTTTTCATGAATTAGAAATGAGGTTCGAACTCCCTGAGACAAAATTGACAATATTTGGTAATGGCTTTTCAATGAAAGTTTCGGACACTACCATGCACCTACAATAAGGAATACTATTACACTTCCATGTTAAATTTAAATATATGGTCGTCTCAAAACAAAACAAAAATCCAAACCGTTGTTCCAAGGTTTAACTCCTATCATCTTGTTTCTATAGTTGAACAACGAGGTTTTAAAAAAAATATACGAAGTAACGTGTACATATAAGTAAGTGTACATGGTTTTATTTACATTGGCTATGCGTAATGAAAAGGCGATCAACTCAGGAGCATGTTGACATAACTTAATGTTTATGCTAAGACATGCATTTAAAAAAAAAAATTGAGTGAGAGAATAAGTGGATATCGAGGTCGGGTGCTTAAGAACTATTTGTTTTCCATAGCAATATAGTAAATATGTATTATCTTTTTTTTTCTCTGAATTATGCAAACACCTCTGTCCACGTTTTTGGTGTATAAAATCAAAAATATATTTGTTTTTGTAGAGATTTAGATTATAACGCAATTTTGACTGCTATACCCCTATTTGTGACATTTCTAACTTTTTTGTCTGTTTATTTTCTAAACATGTCATTGTCAATATTATGTTTTTTTTGCGACTGTCATACAAGTGAGAGGTTTAGATAGCTACAAATCTAGTTTTGTACCAAGTCAGTAATTTGACAGTTGTTATCCATTTGCTTGATGTGTTTAAGCTATTAATTTTGAAATTTGATTATAGACTTTCCGTTAAGAATTTTCCACGGAGTCATTTTTAGACAGCTTGCCGCGACTTCATATATGCGTTTATAGAAAAATAAATTCGAATAATTGAAGGGGTTATAACTATAGTTTTTATATTAGGAATAACATGATGTTTCTGTTGCCAAATTATAGGATTCACATTTACAAGTTTCACTTTTATGTTAAATAACAGCGATCTTGACCTTCATTCGGACTTTTAACACAAGATTCGATAGAAGTGGTTTCTAGAGATGTTTTTATTTTGGATATTAACATTTATAAGTTATTTCTAAAATCTTATTTTGTTGTCTTTTGATTGAAGCAGTTCGTATTGATTTTCTTGGTAGTAAATATCTGATTTTCCTTTGGTGGGTGATGAAGCATATCAACTTGTAATTATTTCAAAACCTGGTGCAAGGTTTGATCAGAATGGATTGAATTAGCAACTTAGACACATAAGCCAAAAACTTATATTTTTGCTATTAATCCAGACGAATTCTTTAAATCAGCAAGAACAAGACGAACCATCATAGCAAAACAAAAAGTTCTCCATATTATATAGTTTATATGCATGTAAGTTGTTATGTAAATTAATATGAAATAGAGACATATATACCAATCAATCCAGTACAACTTTTTTGGTTTGGTTATCAAATGCAATTTCTTTTCAATTCAGAAATATCTTAGGTTAATCATGCGTCTGAGACGATAAGCTCTATATTTCTGGTAGTGTATAAGACAAATCTAGGACAGAGTGTACAAGCTCTTCGTCAACAAATTATGCCATGACCGAAAGGGTAGTACTTTAGTGCTAAACCACATTTAAAAATCAGTGACAGGTGCTGTCCTCTCGTCCACCGAACGCAAATGTTCTGCCGACTTCTGACAGTTAGGGTTGGTGCTTTGAACTATCTATGAAGAATTCGATCATTATTAGAACTGTATATACTGAATATAGATTTAACAACGATAGCTTAACGTTTTGTTTCTTAAATGTTTGTGGACTTAAGAAAAGACTCCTGATTTCATTATCATATTCTTGTTGAAACGACTTAGATCACCCCAAGTTTTTAGTGGGGTTCGTGTGGCTTAGTCTTTAGTTTTCTATGTTGTGTCTTCTGTACTACTATTTGTCTGTTTGTCTTTTTATTTTTAGCCATGGCGTTGTCAGTTTATTTTCTATCTATGAGTTTGATTCTCCCTCTGTTATCTGTCGTCCCTCTTTTAAATGCTTATAGAAAATAAAAAATATTGGGTACGAGTTGGTTAAAGTGCGAGTTGGTAGAAGGACGAGTTGACATTGATCAGCAGCTGAACATGAGTATTTACTATTGTTCGCCATGAAATTATATCCACTGGACACTATTTCACAGTAAAATATGTCCACGGACTTAATGCCATTTAAAATTTTGGCTGAACGATATTTACCTATAAAATTGTGTCCACAGTTGCGAAAACAAGTTTCCTTCAAAAGAAGGGACAATATTTCATGAGAAAAAGTTCCCACTCTCAATACCTACTTAATGTATAGGTAGCTTCAGTTCTTCATCTAAATTGAAGTTTGAAAATAAGAATATAGGTTTTGTCTCTATCAAAACATGGCAAGTAAACTGGAGTAGGGAATTCTTACGAAATGTGACTATCATCATGTGTAATTAAACATGAATTATACAAAAAAACATGTACTAGTAAACACATAAACAGCATTATTATTTAGTAGTACTTAATATGAACAAATTATGTGAATAATTATACATGTAATTCATTTCAATTTACAAAATCATGTAATATTAGGGAGTACTCATATATATATACAATGTATGTATGTTGTCGGAAAATATAAAATTTATCTGTATGAGCTTTAGAAACAGGATGAAAAGCGAGGCTCCGCCGAGCTTTTCTACTGTTTCTTAGCGAATCAAATAAATTATACATTTTAGGACAATATTCATATATTGTGTTATCCTGAAATTACTCATAAGTAACACTTGAAGATTTAGTTATTAACTATCTTATTTCTCAAATAAATCGACATAGTTTAAACACGGACCGGGAAGAGGACCCCAAAATGAACTGGTTTCGAAACATCATTTGGCATTTCTTGTACTTTTTATAAGAGTTGTGACAGTTGAGGATGGTGTATACTTTTTGTCGACATCTTTATAGCTAAGATGATTGAAATTCAACACTTTCTATTTTGTGTTTTTGTCAAATTATAATTACATTAGATGTATGTTTAATTATAATACGTTATTCTGATTGGCTACATTGTTATCTCGCGTTACTCCCTACTCAACTTCATTACACAATAAAATTTATCATTCATGTTGACACGATGTCTCACAATTAAGTGCACAGGTAAATGAAATAAAAACTTGATAAAAATCGTGTTTTCATTTTCCTAGCTAAAAAATGTAATTAAAAGTATTGAATGCTTCTTTTTGTAACTTCATAGGGTTGTAAAAGAGTTGACAGTGCGCACATTTTTAGAATGAAGCGCTGCCGCGTAAAATTGCAGTGAGGTGAGAATTGTTTTGCGTCGTTTTGGAGGTATCACTGTGTCTTTGCGATGAAGAACACATGTTACCCTTTAAGTCGTACATTTTGATTCCGAATACTTTTGGAAAGGGGGAATGTTTTTAAATGTATCTTTTTGTCAGTCTAAAAGAAATACAAAGAATATAGGGTATTCAGCCATGACACAAAATCAGTACATGCAAAGCAAATAAACACACAAAAATTAAAGGAACAGCGCTTTCACGCTATTCTTCATCACCAAGAAAAATATTTATCTATTAGACAAATATACGCATCTTTACTTGAATAAAAAGAATAAATGCCAATAGCATAAATATCCACCATAGACCAACAAACATAGCTCATCGTAAGGCATTAAGCATTGAGCACAGTTAATACATCATAGCAAGCTTAACGAATGCCTCGACATGACAATTGTAAAACAAGTTAAACAAGAAAACATGCGGTCTAATTTATTTATCTGTACCACAATCCTTCCTGCAGAGATTTTGTAAAATGATCGCAAATACGTATTTCTTTAAGTAGAACCATTAATCGGTGTGTTATTCCTGCATTTTCATAAATTTGAAATACAATGACAATTACTATGAATACTATACACACGATCACTGTGCAGATGATAATTCTACCATTTGACCTTTTCAATGAGAATGATATAAGAATTATCATCATAAAAATAATTATTAAATGTGGTATGATTACTAAGATTGATTAATTCCGACCAGATTTCAAACGAAGTGAATGGAAGCAATTATAGGTCACCGTAGATCATCAACAGGAAGAAAACCCCGTATCGTATGACTTTCATGTCCTATTTATTATTAAAAAAAGTAGCAAAATATTGAATTATGAGTGTTGTCACCTATAGAGGAAAACATGACAGTTTTTCCTAGAAGGTATCGCTCTCATGAGGAAATTAAAATTAACAGTTATTTGTTTCTATATTTTACTGAATCTTCGATCACAGGTAAGGAAAGAAGTAAAAATTATTAAAGTGTTTCGTAATCAGTGATTTTTTTTGGTTATTCTATTAAATCATGATACTATTTGAAAATATAGGGGCAAAAGATACCAGATGGACAGTCAAACTCATAGATTGAAAATAAACTGACAACGTCATGGTAAGACTACAGTCGATTTAAATTTTAATTGGCTATGTTACGATCATGTCGTCGTCATCATCATCAGAATATTGAAACCTTATACATGTATATACGATGTAAAACTGTAAGGAATAAAATGTGACATACACGCAGAATAACCACTAAATGCGATTAGGAATAAGTGCTGGACACAGATGATGCAACTGCTAACATATAACGTTATAAAGGTACACACTTTCGAACGGTTAAAAGTTACGCCAATTTTTACTTTTCATTAGGATTTTGTGGTAATAAGCATTGTGTATAAATTTCATAACATCTGGTTGAGTCAAACAACAGTTATACCGGCGTCACACATCAGCGTATAGCTCCGACGTACGCCGGGCGTGGTAAAAAATCATGTACGCTGCCAATACTCCAGTAATTTTGGATGCATTCAACCTGTCAATCATATCTATATCGTGTGCACAACGCGCTTTAAGCTTGTATTGGGCGTACGAGAAGCGTACCTAAGCGTTTATCTGGCGTTCGAGAAATGTATGTTGGCGTATGCCTGGCGTTTGTCTAACGTAGATGGAATGCACGCTACGAAGGAAAAAAGGCTCTTGAACGTATTTGAGACGCGTCCCGGTCGTATCTGGGACGATAATCCGTGCTTTCGGCGTGTATGGGACGTTTAATTATGGGGTGTTTTTTACGAGCATATCCGCATACGTTTTAGTTATAGTTGAACGATCTTGAAGCGTATACAACGTGCCCTAAACCTGTTTCAAACTTATCTGTAGCGTTTTCAACGCGCTTGTAGTGTATATATTGCGTGCGGTATACGCTAGACAAACGGTTGAGCTGGATGAAAATTTTAAAGCTGCATAAAAGTTAAAGCGTTCACCAAGCGTATATCTTTGCATTTCGACGTGCTTCAAACTTATGCAACGCGCGTTTAACGATTGCCTCTGGCGTGCAACTAACGTACTTACTTTTTAAATTTTCAATGTACGTCTAGTGCACGCCGGTCTATACGCCAATGTGTGACGCGGACAATATTTAGAGAACGGAAACTCAATTCGGGACGGAAACGTAGGTACAGTCGTACAGATGGACAAGATTGAATTTACAATACCAGAAGTAGTCCAACAACAAAGGGAATGGAAATGGGGAATTATAAGAGACAACAACCCGACCAAAGAGAAGATACACTGTAACAGCCGAAGGCCACCTATGGGTATTAAATACAGCGAGAAAATCCTGCACCCGGAGTTGGCCCAGACACGCCGAAAGCACGGATAATCGTTCAAGGTACGACTCGGACGCGTCTCAAATACGTTCAAGGGACCTTTTTACTTCGTAGCGAACATTCCATCTACGTTAGACAAACGCATGACATACGCCAACATACGTTACTTGGACGACCGATAAACGGATATGTACGCTTCTCGTACGCCATAAACAGCCTAAAAGCTCGTTGTGCAGACGATACTGAAATGAATGACAAGTTGATTGCGTCTAAAATTACTAACGTATTGGCAGTGTACATGGTTTTTGACCACGCCCGGCGTACGTCGGTGATATACGCTGGTGTGTGACGTCTGTGTAACAGTTTATATCGCCTCTATTGCAGTGGGGGCATGAAATCAGACAATTGAATATTCTGAATAGAATTTGAGAAAACTTGAAAAACTGTCAAAACGTTACTATACCCACGCATGTGGCAATTTTTTTAGTTAACAACAGTGCAATAAAAATGAAAATACTACAAGAACGAGGGCTCACATTAATCTAAAATGACTACAATAAAACATACGAAAAATCTTGAACAACCGAAACTTCCAACACTTAAAATCAGACTGATAAGAACCATGGCATTTAAAATCCTAGAAAATTGTGAGAAAATCAAGTCTTGAGAGTTGAAAAAAATATTCAATTTTTTGAAAAGATAATTCGTTATATATAAAGTCACAGCTGATTTACCACGACATCGACCAATAATTACAAGGTTTGGCAAATCAAGCTCTGCATAGCTCATTTTTACTATGTTAGTATGTACATATCATATCCGACTCGAAATAACATTTACTTCCATACTATCTTCTATATATGGTTCAGAATTCTGATTTGAGAGGTATTACAATATTGGTGCTAGTTCTGATTTATTTGAATCGTAAATTATATTGTTATATTACTTCAATAAGTTATATAATAATATTACTTCAATAAGGTATATTATAATATTCCTTCTGTTGTATAATATAGAACCCCATGCTTAATGTTCGAATTGCTTTATTTAACGTGTTCGTGTTAAGAAAAACGACATGTTACAATAGTTTCTGGAGGTCTGTGCCAGCAATGTTACAAGTAACAAGTTGGATAAGGGATAAACTGGACGAATGCATATCTGTGTGAAGCATATCTCTAAGCAAAACGACTTTTTATTTATTGTTTAGATTTTAATTTTGCGTGTGTGTCATTCTCTTATAAAGACGTATCATTGTTGAGTATATAATACACGGAAACATGAAACGTGGTTGTATTCTCGTTTATTTAATGAGGAAATGGACGTTTAATTATTAGGAATATTTCCACAGTTTATTTTTCAGTTTCGATATAACATACATGATAACACAAAATTAGCATATATAATCAATAAATACCGGCCAAGGGTAATACTATGACTCAAATGACACCATTTAATCACAAAAGATTCCTTTATACGAAGAATGATATTCAAATTTGTGTACAAAATATCCTTACAAACTCTGATGCGATGACAATAGATATGGACTAATAACAGTTTCATTTGGGATGTACACAAACGCAGCCCCGTCTATTCTTAATACTGGATTTAAGTGAACTTTGAGATTTTAGAACTCTACAGACGTTGTTCGGTTTTACCTTAGCCGTATTTGGCACAACTTTTGGGAATTTTGGGTCCTCAATGCTCTTCAACTTTGTATGTGTTTGGCTTTTTAACTATTTTGATCTGAGCGTCACTGATGAGTCTTATGTAGACGAAACGCGCGTCTGGCGTATAAAATTATAATCCTGGTACTTTTGATAACTAATTAATTGATATCTTTTATAAGTTATACGGATGTTAAGTTGATTCAATATTCAAATATTGAACCAATTTGATATCCGTTTAAGTTATATATTATCAACCCAAACACCAACATACAACGCTTTTTGTACAGCATTAAACGCGGGCGCGTTTTGGCGCAAGCGGTATATTGTGAGTAGATTTAAGTCCGACTGCACTGAACCTTTTGACAGAATATTGTGAAACTTGAGCAATACCTTAAACATCTACTGGTCTTTTGCACCTTATTCAGTTTGCTATATTGTATCTTGTGTACTAATATTTGTCTGTTTGTCTTTTTCTTTCTTAGCCATGGCGTTATCCGTTTATTTTCGATCTATGAGTTTGACTGTCCCTTTGGTATCTTTCGCCCCTTTTTATTTGTATTTTTTTTTATCAGTGCCAAAGTTTGGTTATATTTTTGCATTGCCGGTACTTAATTATATTCGAAAACTTTAGCATACTTGTATACCCGATTCTCTAAATCTGCTTATAAAACTAAAATGGTTTTTTTTTCAAATTCTTTTACATATATGCAATTTTGCACCTGCCTTGTGTACTGATCCGAATTGGTATTTTCCCAAATCAATTAAATTGGTGAAACAATTAACTGTTTTCCGATGATTTTGTAGTAAAAAAAACTAGAACAGGTTATGTTACATCGAACTAGTCAATTCACAGAACGAGTTCACACACATCTTGAAATAAGAGAAAAACGTTAAATAAAATGTATAAATTCATATTTTCTTCTATTCGTTTACCCAGTTCTAAAATAAGAAAATATTGAGAAAATATAGCATAACACCATGAAATAAGACTGTTACATTTATGACTTACAACAGGTGCTTTTGTGAAAATGAAATAAGTAATGTTAACGTTGTACCGAAAGTGTCGTGTTTACCTTCCGCTTGTTTGTTATTGCATTTCAAGGATTCGTTTGTAAACAAAAACAATATGAACGAAGAAAAAAAAAAAAAAAAAAAACATATCAAAGGTATGACAGAAATACGGGAAATATTGAATATTGAATCCTTTATAATTAACATACGAGAATAACTTTTCTTTTGTAGACTATGTATACAAACAAAGTATCTAGTGTTCTGAGTAGTGTTTTTGTAGACTTTTTTGTAAGTGTTCTTGTCGGTTTTCCATTTGTAAATTGTATCGTTTAGTTTAATTGGATTTGGTTGATTTTGATTCCCATTTTAATATCTATAGGCTAAAAAAGAGACTCTGAACCCGAAACAAAATAAAAAATATAAATTAGAGTTGGATAGTAGACTATTAGGTAAAAGAAATAAGACACTTTCTAGAATTGTTACCAACGTCGACTCTCTTTTTTAGTGTAGAGACCGAAAACTGCCGTGGACAAAAAAGAATGCAATCTCAAATGGAACACAAAGACCTACACGTGAGTTTTGTTATTACAGGACTGAATTAGTTTCTTCTAAAAATGGTATTTAATTGAAGTGTCTTTGACTTATATGCAACATACGTTGATCCCACATCTTTTATTTGTATTAAATGGCCTGGAGAGTTGTCTCATTGACATTAATTCCACTTTTCTTTTTTTATATATATGTAGGTCTCTAAAGTGTGATGGGGACGTTAAAGTACAATGGTCACGCTAAAGTGCGATGGTGTACGCTAACATGCGATACCTCCATACGCTAAAGTCCGATGGTCCGCGAAAGTATAGACGTCAAAAGTATAATTGGATTATGACGTTAATTAATATTCGTTTATACAAACTAAAAATGAACGCTCCGGAACATGAATTACAAAAATTGATTAACAACTTTTAAAAAAACCAGGGTATTCAATGACTTAATTATTTAAAACCTAACCGTGATTTGTCGTCTGAAGCAAATGTGTTTGTTTTATGCAAGAAAAAGGACTTGTATCATGTAGTCAACCATGTAACTATTTAGATACAAAATAGTATTAATTTTGTATAAATATCCTGTATCTTGCTTTTATTGGAAGCTAACGATTGCATTAAAAACATTGTTTGTGTTACAGTTTACTTTGCGGTCCCCGTTAAAATATTGCCGCTTTTATTGAAATGAAAATTCGGTTAAAAAGGTACATTTTTTCGAGCGTAATTTTAAATTGCGGACTAAAACATCAGTTTGTTCATCGTAGGAAATTTTAACATGTATTTGTACTCGCTACGAAAAAGGGTAAAGCTTTGCGAACACCGCCGTTTCTCGCACTTAAAATAAAGTTTAAAATATTGCATATTTTGGCTTTAATATTGATTCACTTATAGGGTCTTTGCATCGGAATTAAACACATTTATTCTAAAACCAGTTGTTGGCATGATACGGGTTATATTCTTCTCCTATATTTTATGATGGTTTAATGCTAAACCCCTAACGGGAGGGATTGTGCTTGATATTCATATGATGAAAACATAATCTTTCATTCAGTTTAATGAGGTCTGGAGCTGGCATGTCATTAACTACTAGTAGTCCCTTGTTAATTTATGAGTTATTGTAATTTATTTAGTTTCTTTTGTTACCTGTTCTGACATCGGACTCGGACTTCTCTTAAGGGCAACAGTAGTACACCGCTGTTCAAAACTCATAAATCCATGGACAAAAAACAAAATCAGGGTAACAAACTAAAACCGAGGAAAACGCATTAAATATAACAGGAGAACAACGACACAACCCATACACAGAGTTTTACGAGGCGTATTGTTTTGTGTTGTTTTGCTAGAGGTATAGGGGAGGGTTGAGATATCAATAAGTATGTTTAACCCTGTCGCATGTTTGCTCCTGACCCAGGTCAGGAGCCTCTGGCCTTTGTTTGTTTTGTATAATTTTTAATTTTATTTTCTTTTATATAATTCGGAGTTTAAGTGACGTTCATTATCACTGAACTCGAACACATATTTATTTAGGGTCCAACTGAAGGACGCCTCCGGGTGCGGGCTTTTCTCGCTGCATTGGAGACCCATTGTTGTCCTTAGGTTGTTGTCCTATCTATGGTCGGGTTGTACGGTCTTTGACACATTTCCCATTTCCATTCCCAATTTTATTGATACTGAACTGTTGTAACATTCATTCAAAGCATTGATATATTCCATCAGCATAGTTAACGGGACTCTTTTTCAATATTACTATAAGGTAGGAGTGTTTCTGTATGTAATGAAGTCGCCGGTGTTAAAGTCTGAAATGTGAACACGTTTTTCATATTCATCTTATTTGTTTTTAATGAATAATAGACTAATAAGCTATCAAAACATATGTATCATAAATCATTCTTTTATACAGTACACAACAAAAAAGAAACAAGATCCGAACGTCAAACAAATAACACTCCAGAAGATGCTGTGCACTATTGGGAAGCGGGGACCTTTAACGAACTCATGGAGAAAGAAGACGGAAACCCATTTGGTAATATGTCTGCTAAACAGACCTATGAAGCCACACTAACTTTAAATCGTTCTCTAAAGTTAGTGTTCGCCTGAATCTCCATATTTGTCTATATCCATTGCATCCTTAAACACCATTTTTGATTGGATGACGTCTGTCGTCAATTCTACAGTTGACGGTCGGAGTAATCTTAGCTATGCTTTGTAATCGAAGTCGAAATCTCGGAAGATATTTCAAATGGTCATTGTGTACACGTTATTATCTTTGCATTCGAAATAGAAAACCAACAATGTTCAAAGAGATGCAATCGTGAATTTAAAAATAGGACCACAATTGTTCGTTATTCATCAGACATGTTTTAAAGATTTAATTCATACACAAGGCTTGCTTCTTCTCTACGTACAGAAAATAAGACGTCAAGTAACAAAATTTTCAAGTTAGCAATCTTCTTAGTAAATTTTCTAAAATCAGGATTCTAATTCTAAGTAACCCCTTATCAATAGGTTTCAGTTATCTGTATTTTAAATAATTGTACTTTATTTCTACTTCTGCCTGAAAAGGTTAGATTAGTTTTAATAACGTTTTCGATGTGTTTAACCTTTTGAATTTGCCATCTGAAAAGGGACTTTCAGTATTGAAATTTTCTTGTATTTTGGTATTTTTATTATTTTACTTGATGTATTTTTTCGCTTTATTTTGATTCGAATATACTTTTTTGTGTTCTTTATTGATATTGTTAATATTTTATCTGTAGTTTACCATTTTTCATTAATTAGTATAATTTATTAAAAATTCTTAGATTCTTTATCAAATAATGCTTTTGTACAGATCCGTTTTCCTTCTTTTTTTTTTATTATTCTGTATAACTTTTAAAAACATGGATCGTGTTAAAAAAATCCCTTGTTGCAAACTGAACATTCAATAAAAGTTTCAAAGATTATAAAAGTAATCAGTTTTTGGTTCACATTGATACTTCATGTTTAAATATTTTAAAATTCTGCACATTTATTTAAATATTCATAATTCAGTCTTTAGTTTTTTTTATTGATTTCATCATCACTCATGACATACTACATATTTAAATTTAAATATATCTTGGTTATATTTCAGATAGAATGAAATTCAAAACAGTGTGGCTGTGGCCATTGATTGACTGCTCACTATGTACTTTTTAAAGACACTTAAACTATGGGGCCACCAAAGGTTCTCAACACCTTAATAAAGTAATTCGAAAAATTAATCAGAAATAACATGATGTTTTGATTTATGTCAATTATATAAATCAAAACATAAAGGTTATTCCTGATTAATTTTTCGAATTATTTTATAATTAAAGGCGTTAAGAAACCTTTGGTGACCCCACAGTTTAAATGTCTATCGTAGGTACGTCGTGAACAGTGGTCGTTACAGACAAACGTTCATGTAAATTGTCCCAGTCAATGGATGAATTTAATGTGTCAATCAATGGCCACAGCCACACTGTTTTGAATTTCATTCTAGTTCTATTGACTACGAAATTGATAACAATGACTACGACTTTGAAAGTTGGCGTATCAGTAAGTATAAAGCACGTATAGATGTACAAACATTCAAACGCCAGTGATAAATTAGGCTGATTTGGATAAATATATGTCTTTTTTCGGCACTGCATGATAATTCTCAGTTATTTGTGCTGTTAGGTTGCTGTATCGTTGATATATAATGATAACAAATGTTATCGTGTACCACTCCATGAAATAAATTCTGAATACAAATAAAAAAGTCTGATATCTCTGTTCATTTTTTTTTATTATTGAAGAAACATTCAAAATTATGTTTCACCTTAACAACAACGAAAACTGTTGCTGTAGTGGTTATCATTAATATGGAGAAAAACCATAGAAAATTTGCTGTGAGAAAATGAGACAACAACACTAAACCCCAAGTAAATATGCAACTGTCCCAAGTCAGGAGCCTCTGGCCTTTGTTAGTCTTGTATGATTTTTAATTGTAGTTTCTTTTTTCGGAGTTTATTATAACTGTACTAGTATACATATTTTTTAAGGGGCCAGCTGAAGGACGCCTACGGGTGCGCGAGTTTCTAGCTACATTGAAGACCCATTGGTGGTTTTCGGCTGTTGTCTGCTCTATGGTCGGGTTGTTGTCGCTTTGACATATTCCCCATTTCCTTTCTCAATTTTATGGAAACCTTCAAAGTCTTCAACAGTAGAAGTGTTTCAATGCAGTATATTAAGCTTTAGAACTGTTAGAGTCTAATAAGGTGAGAATAAATAAAACCAAAATTATCAAGATAACACCAAGTATCCTTTCTGAAACTACCATTACCAAGAACCGTTCAAACCCAAATTTCTAAAAACCTAAGGTGTATAAATACACAACTACGTGAGGAGCTATCTGAAAATATGTTACCTGCTGATATGAACTCAGTTCGGCCTACTTTCCGTGGCTATACGGGAAGAGATGGTTTCTGAATTCAACATCACCATGAAACTGAGAACGCTCAGATACAAACATATGGAAGTCAAGGATGCATAATGCAACATGTCAGGAACACCCGATCTTTTTCTCATTTTATATGTGTTCTTTCCCGTCACGCATAAATGAAACTTCACGGTTCATTTTATTTGTATTATCATGCAAAGGGAATAATTTATGTAAAAGCAAATTGAGAGGGATACAAAACTAAACAGAGAACTCATTAGAAAATAAATAGTTATCGATTTAGTTCTAATTGGACATTGGGTGAACAAAGTAGAATATTCAACGAGTTCAACTTATACATAAACAATTTATGTGGTAAAAACATAAAAAAAATATTTCTTTCTTGCAAAGTGAACCCAGTTGTGTTGGCTGGATATACATATATTCTGTACAATTATAATTGTTAAACCTAATACATTATTTATCCATTGCAGACAACTACCGAGATCCATTTGCTAACCAAACTACTGGCAGTTTTATTCTACGTCAAATAAAATTTTGGGAAGGAAGCGTCCAGTAATACTTCCGCTGTACCAGTAGGACCTACTCCACCACCACCACCACCACCCCTCCCAATCCGCCAACTTAATCAGAACTTTGTCATTTTGAGCTTTGTCATGTCGACAAAATATGCATTTTGTGATATAAGTAAATTGAAGTAAACAAAATTAGTTTATCCTGTTGCTTCTGTATTTCTTTGTAAAACAATTAAGCAATAAAGCTACTTATCGTATTAGTAAAACATTGAAAACAACAAGTTTAATAATTTCTTGCGTCCGAAGCGCTTTTCTGGATTTACCTTCATCAGGAACGCTCAAAGCCAAACATTTGAAATCCGAAGATTTATAAGTACCGAAACCGTTGGAGAGCTATATATCAAATATACTCAAAATAAAAAGCCAAATTCGTCTGTATTTTGTAAATATTTAGTAAATTGTTCTGTACATGTATGTCTATATATGTGTTTCATTCATAGCATTCAATATTTGCACTTGCTGATATAATTTGTATTCATATTTAGGAGAACTATAACAGAATACAATCGAAGCTCTGTAAAAACAACTTGATACAGCTATAAACGACTTAACACTAGGATCTATGACAAACACAATTGTTAACTTTATACCATGTGACGTGGATGGAGAGTTCTAATTGGCACTCATACAAAATATTCTTATTTATACAATTTTCGTTTCCCTATTATCAACTACTTTAATAGTACACTTTAATACTATTAACATATCTCAATTTATACATTACGTGCGCATATGGTAACATTATAGGAATTTATTAACATGAGTGTGATCATAACGCTAAACTTGCTACAGCATATGGTATGGGGAATAACTACTGAAATCAACACTACGCGATCACTATTAATAATTTGTTGACCGATACGATATGTCTTTTTCTCAACCTATAAGAGCATGATTTCGCGATAGCGTATATTAACGAGGCCAGGAAAGGTGTCCCTTCTGTATTTTTTTTTTTTTTATCTATATGTATATATAGTGTCTTATTTCGTATCGTCCCATTTAAAGGAGTGTGAAATTGCATAGCGGGTCGAGCATTAAGAGCAGGAGACACCTACCCTATCGACGCACCCGATCCCTCTCCATTTGGAGGTCAAAAGATATCATCCGGTCTTTTCACTTTATGTGTATATTCAAAATGTATTTACGATATATTAACATCGGTTGACTGCTGTTTCGTCCTGTTTCAACAAATTAGCATACAAATATTTGCTTGAAAAAAGAGTTTTGTTCTTTAATGCTAAGATGACGACTCTACTTATTAAAATATAATTCATAGTTTTACAATCTAATATTTACAATTTAAACCAGTACAATTCCACAAGATTTATCTATGAACAGCAACACTTATCAGTTCCAGCAGTCTTAGAAAAAAGTAAAATCACAAAAATACTGAACTCAGAGGAAAATCAAATCGGAAAGTCCCTAATCATGGCAAAATTCAAATGACAAAACACATAAAAACGAATAAATAATAACTGTCATATTCCTGACTTGGTACAGGTTCATGATTTTGCATTACAGATTGCAATTAGCTCTGTAAAATATGTAATAATCATTTTTTATCTATCTCTTGATAACCGATTTCTTGATTTCTTGATGTTTTGATAGATTTTTTTTACTTATGTGATGATTAAATATAATCCATAAAAAACATTTATTCTATTTTTGATACAATTTTTTTTTCGAATATAACCTGATGAGTTATTGATGCTAGTAATAACATAAACGGTACTTTTTTTCTGCACCAGATGCGCATTTCGACAATGGCTATTCAGTGATGTATGATGCGAAATTATTTGAAAATCCAAACGTTATCCATAAGAGCTATAAACCAAAAAGGAAAAAAGTGTATAGCCAAAGCCGGTCAAGAAATCAGAGCTTTGCATTGGGGAGATACATGCCTAATATAGTAAATTATGCATGTGTATAGTAAAATAAAGATTACCCCATTTCCATGTAACAAAAGTATTCTTTTTTCCAATAAATACATTTGTTGTAGCTTAAAGTTTACTTTTTTGAAATTTCAAAACAGCTATATTGTAGGCCCAAATTAGGGTCTTTCCGAACATTCTTTTTTCCTTTCAGTCCTATAGAACCAGTAAAAATCATATAAAAATAATCTCAGGCGCAGACGCCAATATCAGATATGACATCGTTCGCACACAGTAGTAAGTTATGTTGATTTATATCCTTTTTTAACATGAAAAACAACAGGAAAATGACAGTCCTCTTTTTCGCCGATGGTGACATGAACGGATTTGTAATTATTGCATTAATAACACGACTAACGGAGTACCCATGTTGTGTTTTGGTGTATTCGTATTGCTGTGTCTTTATGTTTCAGTGTTTTATTGATTTGTTTGAATGTCCCTTTTTCATTTTTCGCCGATTTTTTCCAGACGCAAATGCAGATCGTAGAGAAATATACGACGAAAAAACTGATAGTTGGGGATTTGTAGAAGATTTGAAAAATCATAAGCGAGAATCTTCAGACGTTGACACGACAGTTGATGATTTAATGCATTCATTACAAGGTAATTCATTAATTCGTTTTTTTCTTCAAATTTCTAATAATTAGGATTATACATTTTTTCAGACATTTTATCTTCTTATCGTTATTGTGCCTATCGAAAACTGAATAGTAGGTTTTTCTTTTTATTTGATCGATTTTGTTTTTTGTCCATGGATTTATGAGTTTTGAACAGCGGTATACTACTGTTGCCTTTATTTATTAGTTTGGACGCTCTCGGTTTAGATTGTATTCACGACAGTTTAAAATCACCTTAACTTGTATTGTGTTAGTCTATCCACCTGTGTGTCTAATATTCCTGTGGACCTACTGAACAGATTAAGTTGAAAAGTTGCTTACAACAGTAATTATTCCATATACATATGAATATTTAATTATCTAGTTGAATGTTGGTTGCTTGAAGTTCAAGGGCAAATGTTACATAGAAATAAGAAGATGTGGTATGAGTGCCAATGAGACAACTCTCAATCCGAGTCACAATGTATAAAAAGTAAACATTTACAGGTCAAAGTACGGCCTTCAACACTAAGCATTGGCTTACACCGCAAAACAAGCAATAAATGGCCACAAAACATGCATGTTTATGACGAGACAAAAAAACTTTAACTAGTTCTTGTAATAGAGGCTGTCCAGGAAGAAGGTTTGGTATATTTTTGGATAGGGACAGAAAGTAAACCTTGCAATAGGCCATTTATAAAGAGTTGTTTCAAGGGTTCTTAATGTACAAAGAACTTAGTACTCTCATTTCACGAAGCATCGGATTTAACTTTCTATTCTGACTGGACGCGGTTACGAACTTGTACATCCCTCACAGCCGAGCAAACACCCACATCGGTGAGGGTTTTACTGTCAATAGAATCACATATATAATCCCCTGTCAACCCTTAGAAGTGAAAAAAATAATTTTATTTTAGACTTAATTTGAATAAAATAAATCCAAATTGCAGCATAATTTCTTAGATCCAATGCGTACTAGTAACATTACTTGTGTGTTACAATAAATAAGCAAATCATTTGAAATGCATGGAATGTATATCCTCGTGAATAGCTGATTCCTTGTTCTGGTTAGGCTATTATTGACGCCAATTTCACGTATGAGGGAACTTCAACATTTGTGTTTAGCTTTCAATTTCCAGATACAATTACCTTGCCCAGTACTAATGGATAAATCTTTTTGAAATGCGTGTCTGTTACTGCAGGTGGAATGATAGCTCTAAACTCAGTCATTTTATGAAAGAATGCTAATTCAGATATTAATTGTTTTATTGCATTTTCACAAAGCAGATAGGTAGTCATCCTCGTGTATAGCTTTGGTTCTCAATCTGGGTTAGACTGTACTTTTAATCTTTTCGGTTAAATCAGTCCTTACATGTGAATGTTACAGTTAGGATTTTCAAAAATTGTGACTTCGAGCCTTAGTGCATATAATCTATTCGTGGCAGTGCACATCGACTGAAACACAACAGTCTTACTGGTTAAATATTTTGTATAAATCCTGTATATCCATATTTCTGAGACTAGTGCGGTTTTACCAATACTCCCAGATGACGTTCAAATTCCATGAAGACGTTAAGTACAAAATTTAGTCCTGGTATCTATGATATGTTTATTTACAACCACTGGGTCAATGTCACTGCTTGGTGGAGAATTATTTCCCCGATGGTATCTCCAGCCCAGTAGTCAGCACTTTTTGTGCTGACATGAATTATCATTGATATGGTTATATTTATAAATTAACTTTTTACAAAATTTTGAATATTTGAAAAACTAATGCGTTTTTACCTCAGGCATAGATTACCTTAACTGTGTTTGGCAAAACTTTTAGGTATTTTGGTTCTCAATGCTCTTCAACTTCGTACTTTATTTGGCCTTTTCAACTTTTTTTTATTCGAGCGTCATTGATGAGTCTTTTGTAGACAAAACGCGCGTCTTGCGTATACTAAATTTAGTCCTGGTATCTATATATATGCGCAAACGTTTTCACTGAAATGTCTATTGTTTAGATTTGAATTTTCCTCGGAGTTCAGTATTTTTGTGATTTTACTTTTTGTTTCCTTTCCTAATCTATATTTTGTTTATTGATATATATGTGACATCATATTTTAATGAAGAGTACAGTTTACTATTTCATAAATATTTTAGGAATATGCTTTTTCGATAAACCTAAACAATCAGCAACGCAATTGTTAATAGACACCCAATCCATACTGAAAAGTGAGTAAATAGCCTCTTCACATTTTTAAAAGTAAACAGAACAGATTAATGATTTTGCATTACAGATTGCAATTAGCTCTGTAAAATATGTAATAATAATTTTGTTTTTTAAATCGCATTAAATGAAATGTTATTGTTATTGAAATAGATTGACTATAAACAAATATCGCCAAAAACTGTGTGAAACCTATTTGAAAGCAAGAATTATGTTGTTCTATTATGATATAAAATTTCCGACATTCAATGCTAGACTAGATATACAATATGGTAAAGTCCGTTTAATTAATAATTACTTGTATTATAGATATGGATGTGTACAGAGATATAGTTAAACTTAACATACAACTAAGAAATAAGTTGAAATGGATAGTTGAAGGCAAGTATTTCTTGAAATATAACATTATATCATAATTAGATAACGTAAATCGAAAAATCTAGATATAATCCAAAAAAAATAAGAATTTAAGGAAAGGGAATATGTGATAATTTGATAATATATTTCAGGTAGCAAAGGTACGATAGAAGTTTCGAGAGTTATAACAATGTTGAAAAATGACGTTCAGGGTAAGTTCATTTTTTTTTTATAAATATTACCCCATTCATTGACAGAATATTGTTATTAAGGTGGTATGAGTGTCTTCCTCCATCTTGGATTGTAAAAATCAGAGAACCAAAGGTCCAGATTTTCTATCAAGTTAGCAAAATTTGATGCAGGAATGCAGATATTTAATGTGAATTTTCATTTAAAAGAACCAATTTATAAGAATATAACTTATAAATATTAATATTTTTGCAAATATTGATTATTTTTGGTTGTTTTTAATTTTTTTTAATATTGGCATTTTAAGGGAAGTAACTCTAAAGCAGTGCATTTTCTGTATGGAATTTTCCTATTTTGTATTTTAGCCGGAAAAAACGTACGGTGACCCTATCTTTTCTTTTGATATTCTCAAAGCATTTTCTGAAAGCTATCTTTTCCGTAAGTATTTAACAATTCTATCATTTTGTTTAGTTTCTAATCACAAAATGGAGTTTTTCCCTGTATAATCCATACAAAATGTGTCATTTTGTCACGTCCTGTAGCTTGAGAAAATGCGCGGTGACCTATCATTTTTATTATATCTTTCAACATATATCAATAGATACTACATTTTGGCAAAGTATGAACAAATTCTATCATTTTTATTTTAGACTCCCATACCACCTTAAACAGGACGTTTTGTCATGTTGTGTCCCCTTCCAAATAGTATGATCTGTTTCTGGTATCCGTTTTCAAACTTAAATATTGAATTTGAAAGGTTGTGAAGGAGTATTTCCTTTAACTTGACCGCTTGATTAAATCAAAAACACATTTGAAATGGATAAGTTATCATTAATGTCAATGCTTCTTATAATAGATAAGAAAAGAACAATAGACGTTGCATCTAGAAATGCTAAATTTTGGTCTTGCGATTGATATGAATATTTCTAATGATATAAGAAATAAATCATTGCATCGATACATATTTATCAGTCATGCCGTTATATATGTTTCTTCGCAAGGTGTTTAACGTCCCTTCGTAATCTTGAAAGCAAAACAAATTTAATTTTAGTAAATGCATATCGGATTATAAATCATGCAGACATATAGGTATTTAAAGAAAAATCGAAAAAGGCTTTCGTCGAAAATTGTGTGTGCCTTTCTTGCGAATTTTATTTCGGTATGAAAAAAAGAGTAATTTTTTCGAATTTGGGTTTTCCATGCTATGCAACATTTTTGCAACGAAACATAATCTGATGGCTCAAAGCCATTTCCTAATGAATTTTACAGTTTTTTTCTAATGTTGTTTTGTTAAATCATTAATTGTCAGGGGTTAGGGAAGGGTTGTAAATAATTTGACATGTTGAAAGAGTAAATTTGTTTCTGAACTTCATTTACATTTTACATTTTAAATCGTATTTGTTGTAAACGCTTCATTTTGTAAATCATAAACGTTTTAGGCTGCGTATGAACCAGTGTCCCAATCTTTTGCCAATAAGTTGATTACTTGGCTATTAGTTCTGTCTTGTATTATAAACTGGGACTCCTTCTTTAAACACTAAGCACTGTTATCATTATATAACAAGTCTTTATACATTTGCTATATTCTGTCCAGTAAAAGGTATACCTGTTTATATTTTTATTTGTGTCAATTTGGTGGTGCTATACATGATAGCTTTTATATAAATTGTGGAGAAACATCTCAGACGTGTCTTTTGTGGTAAGGTTATGTTTCTTGTGTTTGTTTGCTCTCTGTTTGTTCTTGATTTAGTTAGGGAAGCGGGAATTCAAGAAACAGCTTGGGACTTGAATAAATATTTCACAAATAATTATAGGTATCTGTAAGCCTTTGGATTTAGAGACACCTCGCGACTGTGCTGAGTTGAAAAAGAAACACAAGGAGAGCGGTGTGTACACTATATACCCAGACAATTCTACAGCTATGACAGTCTATTGTAACATGGATGACTACGATGGAGGTTGGACGGTAGGTCTAACATTATGAATAGGAAGTATTTACTTTCAGGGTTTTGTGTTCATTTTTTGTACCCCTATATAGGTCAATATATCTGAATACTGTGATTGGACAAAACAGTATCTTCTAAAAATATATTCCAAGTTTACGGATGAATCAGGTGCAGAAAGATATAAATAATTATATATATCGGACAAAAAAGAACTTTTGCGAATTCTTGAGAATTTCGTGATAAGAGACAATAAAGCACTAGTTGCCTTACAATGCAATACAAATGCAAAGACAGTCGAAATAGAAGACGGTAATAATGCAAATTCATATTGATGTCTCAAAATTATGATGAAAACTTCTGTGGATGTCGGTTCTGGGTCAGTGTTAGAAAGTGGTGAAATTTCAATGAAGGTTATCATTATCTCTATGTCTTCTATGGCCACGGAAATAAGACAGTTCTACCTAAATTGAGTTCGGTCATATGTTGAAATATTAGGGTCATTATGCACACTAAAGCTTTAAAGCACCTTTTCCATATGTAATCGAAATGAATGCAGACCAGAAAGGCTCTTCACGGATTTAGAAATTGTCCGTATAATATTTTCTATAATGAAAAGTGTTTTTATGAAATATAATGAAAACCAAAGCAGAAACAGGACGATTCATTTGTAGTACACGATCTGACGTTGTAAATGAATTGAAACAGCCCCTACTTTAAAATGCACATATCATCATTATTATATATTCTCATATCATACCTACGACTCTACAAGGAATTTCATTCATTTCAATTCATCGTCTTAGTATTAACATGCATTGATGCATCTTTTTTCGATTTTCTGAAAGGTATTACAAAGAAGACAGGATAAAACTGATTTTTACAGAACATGGGCAGAGTATAAAAAAGGATTTGGAAATGTCGAAAAAAGCTTTTGGCTAGGTAATTGTTGTATCAATGCAATTATTATTCATCGTGCATTCGCTGCAGACAAAGGACAAATTAGTGAAAACAATTATTCCTAAATGTTAAACGCTACCATCAATATTTAATATGTTTTAAAAAATTATTAAAAAAAAGATACCAAATTACAAAACAAATTTAACAAGGGATAGTCCATAAAAACTTCTTAAATTAAACACTCACACTATTGTAACATGTAATCTAGATTGACTCAAGAAAGCAAAAGATAAATATTTCAAACGGTTGTAAAACAATTTTTTAATTTAAACCATCTACATACTCCTTGCTTTTTTTAAACAGGGAATGATAATATACATATTTTGACTTCAAGTGGAAAGTATGAGTTAAGGATAGATTTAGGTGACTGGACGGGGAACAAATGGTATGCTATCTACAAGAAATTCACAGTTGGAAATGAAGCATCGAAGTATATTTTGACGGTTGGAGGTTACAGTGGGGATGCCAGTAAGTTTATTTAAACAAACCGAAAATGCAATAACGATTTTTTCATTAATCTAAAAAGTGAAATGAGTTGTGCTTACTCTTTGATGAGCGTCTTTAAATCACAACATGTTGATAGTTATCAAAGGTACCAGGATTATAATTTAGTACGCCAGACGCGCGTTTCGTCTACATAAGACTCATCAGTGACGCTCATATCAAAATATTTATAAAGCCAAACAAGTACAAAGTTGAAGAGCATTGATGATTCAAAATTCCAAAAAGTTGTGCCAAATACGGCTAAGGTAATCTATGCCTGGGATAAGAAAATCCTTAGTTTTTCGAAAAATTCAAAGTTTTGTAAACAGGAAATTCATAAAAATGACCACATGATTGATAATATCAACACCGAAGTGTTGACTATTGGGCTGGTGATACCTTCGGGGATGAAATGTCCACCAGCAGTGGCATGTTCTTATGGTCGGGTTGTAACTTATCAAAGTTTTTAAACCAACAAAATATTATCAATAATGATTTAGATGACGATAGTTATTTTTCAAGCCATTTAAAAGAGGGGGTAAAAGAAAACAGAGATATTCAAACTCAGAGATCGATAATAACGCCATGGCTAATACAGAAAAATACAAACAGACAAATAATAGTTCTAAAGACTCAACATAGAATTCAGTTTTCATATGAATTTATAAATTTGCGTAGTAAAATAGAAACGATCATTACAACTTCCGTTCCGTTACACTATTTGAATTTAACATACTATTGTTCTTTTTCAAGAATGTCGCATATACCTTTAGGCATTCTCAAATCATAAATCGTTAATAAATTAAAGATATTTTTAAATTTAAAAATAAATTCAAAAGGTTTTTTTTAAATCGAAACTAAAAATATAATATTTATTGTATGTTATGTTTGATATATTATTGGTACTATTATCTTTGTCTTACAGAAGATGGATTGAAGATTCATAACGGATCATCATTTTCAACAAAAGATCAAGACAATGATAAAGATTCAAAAAGAGACTGTGCGAAAACAGCTAAAGGAGGATGGTGGTACAAGAACTGTCACCATGTTAATCTCAACGGTGTCTACAAGAAAGGAAAAACAAGTCATTGGGATGTTGTCAGTTGGAATTTGATAAAAACAGAAAACTACTCCATGAAGTTTGCCCGTATGATGATTAGAAGGGTTTAGGAGTATCTGTGAATTGCAAAATATATAAAGCATTCTAACGATTTATTGATTCTAGCTGAGACATGTCGACGTAAAACAAGCAGAAAGTTTTGTTATATAAGAACATCTTTAATTCAGATTTGTCAAAATTAACTTTTCAAAACATCATACCAGTTTTGTAATAATTTTCAATGTAGAAATTCAAATGAAATATGCATTTCATATGTAAAATGTTTGTTGTTTTTGATGATTTATGTTTGATCCAGAACAGACAGCAAAACTATATACAATAAAATTGAGAATGGAAATGGGGAATGTGTCAAAGAGACAACAACCCGACCATAGAACATAAAACAGCAGAAGGTCACCAATAGACTGTCTATTTTAGATATGCTGTCAATTCGTTGTATTTCCATTGTCTGAAATATGATACGGCTATTTAAGCGTTGTAACGAGTCATAACGATTACCAATTTAATACACCGGGATGAAGCACGTTCACTATTCACTTTTCACTATGCAAAATTCATGAATAGTGAACTGTGTTTTTTTGCACTATTCACTATTAAAGTTTATGAAATTGAATAAATTTAGTATCTACTTGTATATATAAAAATTAGAAAAAACCCAGATGTGGTATGATTGCCAATGAGGCAACTCTCTACAAGAGACCAAATGACACAAACATTGACAGCTACTCACTGTACGGCCTTCAACAATGCGCAAAGTCCCCGGTATTTAATACGAATTATTACAATGTGTTTATGGAAAAATTCCATGATTTGTATCGAGTTGTCATGAATAAGTACGAGTAACTTACAGGCATTTTACGAGCTTTTGTGGATTATTACGAGTACTTTCCGTAATGGTACAATTGAAGTTATACAGTGACGAGGGTTTGAAAGGATGTTCTAGATCTCATAGTTTAAAGCTGATATCTTTGCATCGAAACTAAACACATTTATTTAAAAACCAGTTGTTGTCATGACACGGGTTATGTTCTTCTCATATATGTTATGATGGTATGATACTAAACCCCTAACGGAAAGGATTGTGCCTGATATTCATATGATGAAGACATAATCTTTCAATCATTTTAATTGAAGTCTGGAGCTGGCATTTCAGTTAACTGCTAGTAGTCTGTTGTTATTTATGTATTATTGTCATTTTGTTTATTTTCCTTGGTTATATCTTCTGACATCAGAATCGGACTTCTCTTGAACTGAATTTTAATGTGCGTATTGGTATGCATTTTCCTTTTCTACATTGGTTAGAGGTATAGGGGGAGGGTTGAGATCTCATAAACATGTTTAACCTGCCGCATTTTTGCGCCTGTCCCAAGTCAGGAGCCTCTGGCCTTTGTTAGTCTTGTATTATTTTTAATTTTAGTTTCTTGTGTACAGTTCGGAGTTTAGTATGGCGTTCATTATCACTGAACTAGTATAAATATTTGTTTAGGGGCCAGCTAAAGGACGCCTCCGGGTGCGGGAATTTCTCGCTGCATTGAAGACCTGTTGGTGAGCTGCTGTTGTCTGTTCTATGGTCGGGTTGTTATCTCTTTGACACATTCCCCATTTCCATTCACAATTTTATTATAAGTTACATAGTGTGCTACTGACCTAATACGGTATATATGTGGTCATTAAATTTTATATTGGGTGAGAGCGAAGCACACTATGTAACGAATTTATCTCACCGACTATCTTAACGTGGGAAATTTAGACCAGTGACTTATCAAAATGAGCAAGTCTTCAATACTGTTAGCATTAAGAAACTACTTCCAGTGATCCTACAAAAATAGATGCCAACAATAACAACTCGTTAGGTTTAAATGTGTTTTATAAATTTATTTCAATCTTAATCATCAATTTCTTCGTCTGTTCAAATCTTAAGATTTTTTCTCAGTACCGTTTTGTTTTATAAAGGGACGCAACACCACTACTAACCGTATATGAAATAAACCCCGCCCCCTACTAACCTAATATGAAATATGCACGTCTCCACATGGACGCTTTTAACCAATCATATTTCTAGAAATGTATATGGTAAGATAATGTATTTTATGATTATTGTCATTGTATTTATGTAATCACAGAGGGTGGTTTGGCGAGGCTTAACGGAATGAAGTTTTCTACTAAAGATCAAGATAATGATAAAGATTCAAAAAATGACTGTGCACAGTTAGCTTAAGGAGGATTGTGGTATGCAAGCTGTCATTATTCTAACTTGAATGGGATATACAAGACAGGAAACACAAAGCACTGGGATGTTGTCAGTTGGAATGAAATAAAGGGTAGCAACTATTCTATGAAGTTTGCCCGGATGATGATCAGAAGGTTTGAAAATCACTTTTGAGTGCTGCAAAATATATGGGAACTAATTCAGACATTTAGATATCGTGGATTTTGTTTTAAAAATTGTTTCAGAAGTTTCAAAACTGACCTAGTTATGTAATTTTATTTTTCAAAATTAAAATATATGAACAATCTTAGAGTTGTGATGTAACTATGCTCAGATAATTTTTAAAATGTATTAATGACACATCTTACATGGAGTTAAAAAAAATATAAAAAACACAAATAAGAAAATATTGTACTAATTCATCTGAGACAGCCTTTTGACAGAGACCAAATGGCACAAAAATTGGCAACAACAAAAAGGAACCCATACTGCATATCAAGTTGTTAAAGGATTTGACATGACAAGGGCGAAATATTTAAAACGAGAAATATAACGGCCTGATTAATGTACAGAAAATAAACGGATTTTTTTCTAAAATACCCGAAAATTTTATTACAAATTAAATTAAAATTAGCGCAATGTTACGTAATAACAGAGGATGTTTTTGTGCAGCATAACGAAGTTCGTGTTGTTTATTAGTTTAGTTTTCTATGTTGTGTCATGTTTACTATTATTGTCTGTTTGTCCTTTTCATTTTTAGCCATGGCGTTGTCAGTTTATTTTCGATTTATGAGTATGACTGTTCCTGTGGTATCTTTCGTCCCTCTTTTAAAGGACATGATATTGAAATTTAGAAAAAAAAAATCTTGGTTCTTTTGATCTTCCGTTCACGTTCAATCCAATGAAGTTTGCAAACCATATAAAAATGAAAAAATAGTGAAAAACCCATGATAAATACCTCTACTGTGGGGTACAGAAAAACTGAAATAAATATCAACGGTTTGAATAATCAGAATAACTATAAAAATAAGAAGAAAGTAAATGATATAGTTTAAACGATTAAATATATATGAAGGAAGGATGGCACTATGGAGAGGTTGTTGATGGCTTTTCCATAAAACACTAATCCCCAAAAACATAAAAAACGAAAGGTACTGGGTTGCACAAACGTCTATTAAGTTAATAGACTATTAACTTCTAATAGACTATTAAATATCTAATTGACAATTAGTTAATAGAGTGATTTAATAGCGTTGAACGAATCACTTTTAAGGATACTATTAACTAATAGACAATTAAATGACTATTAACATTTTAATAGCCAATTAAGCTCCATTTAATTCTGCGATTTTCATAATTTTTTCACAACGTCATTACGATTTTCTCGATTTTCATCATTTTCACGACGTCATCATGATTTTCACGATTTTCATCAATTTTTCATGCACGATTTCATCGATTTTCAACAATTTTTCATGACGTCAACACGATTTCATCGATTTCATCATTTTTCAACGGGGTTGTGTTCAACATCGAAGCAGCTAAATAATGCTACGTAGTGCTACGTAGATTTATGACTATTGAACGTGTAGCTAGTCTAGCTGCTATCAATATCTACGTACCTGCTAGGCTAGCTACACGTTCAATAGTCATACATCTACGTAGCCGCTGATATATTGAACGAAACCCTGGGTCTACTTTCAATTGACACCAAAACATGTCCAATTCCAAAATACAAGAAATTGCATATGTTGTATCGAAAAAGATAGAAAAGTCTCGAAAAACAAGGGGAATTATAGGGGAATAAAAAAGCATTAGTCTTAAATTCAATTATGTAACTAATTTAAATATAAAGTTTATTGTCGACGTCTACAAAAGAAAATTGACAACTGTAGCCTGCAATATTTATATCTTCCATTTCGAGAGTTTGACTCGATCTCAGTCAATTTTTCACTTCGTTTATAGTAGGCTGGGAACTCGAATAAATTACTATAGTATTTGGCACAATCGTGGTAAAATCAGAAATTTTTAATCTCCCGGCCATGAGAGAAATTTAGCCGCTAATTTATTTCAAACAAGATACAAGAAATTGCATGTGTTGTCATTGAAAGGGATTAATAATTCTCGGAAAAAATACACGAGGGGAGAAATTAAGTATCATAAATCGGGACAGCCCCGTTATTCAGATGTCCCATTAGTCCGACACCCCATTGGTAAGACAACTCAATAGTCCGACACCCCATTAGTCCGACACCCCATGATAGTCCGATACCCCAAATAGTCTGACAAGAAATAATTCAACAACTTTTTAAATAAATAATTTTGATTTCAAGAGAATAATCCCATCAGTTAAACCTATTCCTCCTGATAGTCCTAAAAATATTAATACAAGTAACATATCATAAAGTACTTACAATATTTCAATTTTGCGTGATGTCAAGTGGCAAATATTACTGACACGCATGTTCAGGCCGAGAACAATCAGTTGACAATAAATAAAATAGATAGGCCCTGTAATAGTTGCCATCAGGCATGAAAAAAGGTCAATGACACTTGAACTGCCACTAGACAATGAAAGTACATACTAGTATTGAATAGGAACCGCCGCGAAATTGCTCGAAAATCGGAAAAGTGAATACTGGCACCTTCCGTTGTGAGTGTCAAAAGAGGTGGTGTTGGTTGCTACATACACTATATAAGGTATGGGAGAATCTGCATTCAAAATATTTTTTTTTCATCTGCTTGAACAGAAATATTTTTTCCATCAAATTGGGGATCAGAAAAAAAATTTAAGGAATAAACCATAACCCCCTTGAAGTTAAATGGTCGTTCCCTGATCATGTGAACATTTTTCTTTATGAAGAGAGACTGCGCTGCTGATGACATTTCTTTTTTTTTAGTAGAATGTGTTCCCATTTTCTTATACCAAAACTTGCAAAGTTTTCAGTTTCTTTATATGCATATGGTCATGGACCGGTACTTCTTTGATAGTTATACCCGATAGGTGGCATGCTAAAATCTGTTTCTGTGATATTAGAACGAATAGTTCAAATACCATGTCAACAATTATTCTACCAAGGGGTGTCTGGATTGGGGAGGAGGGGGTATTTCATATCTGTATTCTTTAAAATGTTTGCCATTTTCTCAATTCTTTATACTTTTTGCCTATTATTTTAGGACCTCATTTTTCTCTATTCTTTAACCCCCCCCTTCATTATTCTCTATTCTGTAAATCCATATCAACACCCTCATGAAGCTCTACTCACGAAGTATATTTTCTATAACTGCAGTTATTAACCTTTGTCGGCCTATTGGGGTGTCGGACCAGTGGGGTGTCGGAATAATCGGATGTGTCGGAATATCTGGGCAAACCCAAATAAGTCCAAAAATTTCTATGTTATTATAAACCCTATCCCATGTGAATATCAGATATTTATTTTAAGTTTATATCCAAGATATACCAAAGTGTCGGATAGTTTTGTTTCATCTTCATTAGGCCCCTACAGGTTTGAGTTGCAAAACAAAATTTGTTAAATATGTATTGGATATAAATATTAGGGACAATATACACCATGCCGTCTTAAATATAAAAAAAATGATCAAATTATCACGTAGTTTCTCTTATCTCCTACGAATAACAATGTATGTTACTCTACTGTTATGCATTTCTCCAATCTGTAGTAATTATTAAAATGTTAACTCGGCATGCCATACTTAATGGAAATGCGGACGTGAAAGAAAGCACTCTCTATCAAAGCGTCAACAGAGATTACACATTCTTCACCCCTGTTATAAAAGGTTTTCAAATGAATGTCTTCGTCCATGCATGCCTTCTAAAAATGGTTAATTTTGGAGAATGGATTTTATACTAAGAAATATATTTCAGTTTAAACAAAGCATACTTCCAAGGATGAGGGCAAAAGTTTTTTTCTTCAGTTTAATGACACTTAAATTGCCGTATTAAACCATTGTTTCCCTAATAGATCCATAATGAAAATGGTTAATCATAGAATTACAATTATATCTTCATTTATGCTTCAAAAACTTATCAATTTTTATCTTTTCTTTCTATTATTATTTTAATAATAACAAAAACAATTCTTTTTGTGACGAAATCATACAATGTGGGATATCACCGGCTGTGCGAGGCTCTCAGTCCGTCAAATCATCGAGTTGAGAAGCCTGTCACGGTATTTTTCGGCTGATTTTTAGGCACAAGTAATCCAAGCACTTGCATGGCATCCATTTTAAATGTTCAATTAAGGACTTAATAGCGCTCCTTCGTTCAATTAAATTTAATAGTGAGTTAATAGACTATTAACGTTAATTAAATTTTGTGCAACGCAAGTAATAGACTATTAAATTTAAGTGTACTTTTAATAGACTATTAACTTTAATAGACGTTTGTGCAACCCAGTCCTGAACTTTAATTTCTTCTTTACATTCTGCATCTGTTTACGTATAATTGATGTTTGTAATAGTGCTTGAGTCTTCAATATAATGATGCATTAGAACAGTAACTTGCCTAATCAGTCTAGCTGATATCACACGTTTCACTTACATTTTGTTTGGATTGCGATTAAAAGTTTATAACACTTTACTGTCTATTCCAAAAATTAGATATTGCATTTGATATACTTCCCAAGCTTTTGGTGATTTTCGTATCCGCAAAATATTCTTCTCAAAACTTGTCTTGCGGAATGACATCGATTTTTTTAAACGTTTGGCATCGAGCGTGCTAACAAACATTGTACTTCTTACCACTACAGTTGCGATCTCTTTGGTTTATACTCTGCTTCACATTATCAGTGCTACACGAAAACATTTCAGAAGCATATATTAATAGCTTTGTCCATCCATTCTTCCTTCACAGTGCCATAAAAAAGATTCCCTGTTGATAACTTCAGTATTCTCTATTTTGATTTGAATGAAGGAAATGAAAAAGTAAAAAAACAACAAAAGTACCGAACTCCGCGGACAATACCAAACGAACAGTCCCTAAAAAAATGAACACTCATTGATTTGTAGGTCAACATGTCAAAGGTCAAGGTAAATGCTACATACATGAAACTAGAACAAATTTCGTAAAATGGTTTTAAGATGGCATCTTGAGTTTCATTTGCTTTAATGGAATGGAATTTATACAGATATATCATATATGAAGAGAGACAAATCCGTTTGATAATGGGGTCAGATGCAACTGTTAGATTAAAAAAACACACAAAAGATAATGAAAAATGGTTTCTTGGTTGTAACTTGACGTTCCATTGCTTGATTTGAATGCAACGCATATACATGTCGATAGACAATAAAAGTCATTAAGATTATTACGAGAATCCCAAAGAAAGTCGTTTTCAAACATGGATTTTACGGCCAGAAAAAAGCAGTGCAAATTTTAACATTCCTATACCCAAGAAACAATTTCTCTATTATGTATACTCTTTTATTTTATATTTTACACTTATAATAAATGTATAAAACGATAGTTTTCAATTCATTGCAATGGTATTTTCATAAATCTGAGTACATTCATTCATTCATTTCTTTATTTCCTCTATCAAGAGATTCAATGAATAAAATTGAGAATGGAAATGGGGAATGTGTCAAAGAGACAACAACCCGACCAAATAAAAAACAACAGCAGAGGGTCACCAACAGGTCTTCAATGTAGCGAGAAATTCCCGCACCCGGAGGTGTCCTTCAGCTGGCCCCTGAACAAATATATACTAGTCCAGTGATAATGAACGCCATGCTAATTTCCAAATTGTACACAAGAAACTAAAATTAAAATAATACAAGACTAACAAAGGCCAGAGGCTCATGACTTGGGACAGGCGCAAACATGCGGCGGGGTTAAACATGTTTGTGAGATCTCAACCCTCCCCCTATACCTCTAACCAATGTAGAAAAGTAAATGTATAACAATACGCACATTAAAATTCAGTTCAAGAGAAGTCCGAGTCTGATGTCAGAAGATGTAACCAAAGAAAATAAACAAAATGACAATAATACATAAATAACAACAGACTACTAGCAGTTAACTGACATGCCAGCTCCAGACTTCAATTAAACTGACTGAAAGATTATGATTTCATCATATGAACATCAGGCACAATCCTTCCCGTTAGGGGTTTAGTATCATACCATCATAACATATATGAGAAGAACATAACCCGTGTCATGCCAACAACTGTTTTTAGAATAAATGTGTTTAGTTCCGATGCAAAGACCTTATCAGTGACTCAATATTAACGCCAAAATATGCAATCTTTAATGACTTGACAACAGTATCGTAATTATATCCCTTCTTGATAAGTCTATTCAAAGGTTTTGTAAGTTTCTGAGGTGAATACTGACACCTTTGTGCTTGATAAAGAATATTTCCATAAAAAATTGAATGTGAAATACCTGAACGTATTAGAAGTCTGCATGTTGAACTATATTTACGAATGATGTCTTTATACCGATGATAAAATTTAGTAAATGTTTTGACTAGTTTGTGATATCGAAAACCCTGGTGTAATAATTTTTCAGTAATACATAAATTTCTCTCGTTAAAATCTAAAACATTGTTACATACACGAGCGAATCGTACAAGTTGAGATATATAAACACCGTAAGATGGTGATAAGGGAACGTCACCATCTAAAAACGGATAATTAACGATAGGAAATGAAAAATCATCCCTTTTATCATAAATTTTAGTATTCAGCTTTCCATTAGTGATATAGATATCAAGATCGAGAAAAGGGCAGTGGTCATGTTAGTATTAGCTTCATTTAAAGTAAGTTCAACAGGATAAATTTCATTAATATACATACTGAAGTCGTCATTATTGAGAGCCAAAATATCATCCAAATATCTAAAAGTATTATTAAATTTGTTTATCAGATGTTGTTTCGATGGGTCTTTGCTTATTTTTGTCATAAATTGTAACTCATAACAGTACAAAAACAGGTCCGCAATAAGTGGTGCACAGTTAGTCCCCATTGGAATTCCGATAAGCTGACGATATACGGAATCCCCAAAGCGAACAAAAATGTTATCTAGTAAAAATTCAAGGGCATATATAGTATCAAAGCATGTCCAATTAACATAGTTTTTTTGTTTATTGCTACTAAAAAATGACCTAAAAGAGTTTGAACATATATATTCACATTCTGATTTTTTGAATGCCCATTTAATTAGGTGTGTGAATTTTTTTCTTAATGAGAATGTGAGGCAATGTGGTATACAGGGTAGAAAAATCAAAACTTTGAACAGATTCAAAATCACCAATATAAGCATGCAATTTATCAAGTACTTTCAACGAGTTCTTGACACTCCAAAAGTAATTTATTCCACTATTTTCGAAGGCCTTATTTGAACAATTTATTATCAGGTTTTTAATTGTACCAAGTGTGCTGGTAAGAAGAATAGACAATTTAGTAGTTGAACAATGGCTTGAAGACGAAATAAATCTATATTTGTAAGGGGTTTTGTGTAGCTTCGGAAGCCAATACATAGTTGGGACTTTCATTGTATTTGGCTCTGCTTGTAAAGCGGTGGCTAAAAGTTTATGTTTGTTACAGATTTCGTTTTCTGAAAATGGAGTCAGTTGGAATGTTGGTGAATTGGTGATTTCCTTTTTTAGAACCTCAATGTAAAATTTACGTCAAACAATAATAATATTATTAGCAGCTTTATCGGCCGGGACAAAAACAAATTCCTTGGCTAGTTCTTTTAGTTTATGTTTGATACGATAAATAGGTTTATTGTGGTTATTGTTTATAGTAAAATGTTCTTTAAAATGTTGAATACGTATATCAACTATCTTCATTACTGAATTAAAAAAAGAGTCCAAAGATTTTTTGTCAGCTTTTTCCCGTTTTATCCATTTCATACAGTAAGTATGGAGTGAGTCGTGGATGATATTACGACACTCATTCCAATTAATAATTGACGGGGACGATATTTAGGTCCTTTACTGAGGAATGATTTCAACTCTCGGTCTTGAACGATGTTAAGATCTCCTGTTATAACATGGGAAATGGGTCCATAAATATATTCGGAATTACTGCAATTACATGAAGTAGGTGTATTTTCACTGATATTAACATCTTTTCACAATTGACTATAATTTAACACAAATTTCCGGGTAGATTTCTTGTATATATAACAAATAAGAGGTAGCTCAGTATTGTCAAAATATCCAGGAAATTGTTCTTTAACAGAATGGTCGTTAAATATACCGGCAATATTTACAAAATCAAAGCCTTTATTGACATACTTGTTTAAAAAAAATGTTTTTTATGATCTTCAGGGCGATCAATTTTGGGAAATAATTTAGAATAACAATATGCCATAATAATTTGAACAATTTCATACTTAGGACTGCTATATGAAATTGTGTTGCAATCCTCCAAAATTTTATTTAACTTATTAACCGGTAACGAACAGAGTTTTGTTAACAGATAATGTCTGCCGTTGTTTTTTGAAATAGAAATTAGGTCCGAAATATTGGTATGATTGGCCCGAAATTTTCTTTGATTGCGATTTGTTCTACGACCGTGAGAACGTTTTTTACGAACAGTTTTAGAAACTATATCAAAAATGTTAACGGAATTGGTTCTAGATAAATTACCAATTCCCATGATATTATCATTTAGACCGAGAGTGTAAACTGTCTGTAATTTTTTAATTCAATTTAATTCAATTATTTTCCGTGATCGTACAAACTTTGAATGCGATTCATCAGGCTGCCTATTTACTATTTCTAAAGGTTGAACTGCTAAATATTTAAAAGGATGGTTGTGCTTCTTAAGGTGTTGGTAAATGATGCTTTTGAATTTATTGGGTCTTTTAAAACGATACAGATGTTCTTGAGTGCGTTTAGATAAATATCGTCCAGTTTCTCCTACGTACTGAATACCACACCACGGTTTGTTTCATGTGAGTAAATAAATAATACTGTTTGTTTTTCAAGTTATATCAGTTTCAAAGTTTAAAGAAAATGTGCGACCATTAAACGTGGACCTTACCGTATTGTTGGTGGAAAGACGGGGACATGTAAGTCATTTTTTGGCATGACACTTATCGATAGAAGGGTAACCACGATTTTTATTGTTAAAAATGTTAGCGATGGTAGTATTTTTAGATAACCGATTTTGAAGATTGAGACGTGTAGATACCCTTTGAACAAGTTTAGTATTTAGTAATTTTCCATTTCTAAACTTCATAATTGTTTTGTTAGTGAATTATATAATAAAGGAGCAAAGATTGGCGTCCAGAATATGAACCAGCATACAATAATTTAAGTTATATAAAATGGATAAATTTGTTCGGCTAAAAATGTCAAACGCTATCAATATTGATTAACAAATGAAATGAACAACAGATATGTTAACAAATTAAATTACTAAGGTGTACAAAACAGACAACACAATACAATATGTACAATATTTACAATAACTGTTACCAAAAGAACATTTTAAGAAAATTGCACTCACTTACGGCAGTTCATGTACTGGCACGCTACCGTATTATCCCACTCGTTACTCTGCTATACTCAGCAACACAGAGTGCAAGGTGTACATGGCACAGACTAAGAAAACTGTCAGTGTCGATATTTACTGTTGTTATGTGCTTGCCCAAAAGAATGCAGTATAACTGTTCATCATCGTATGAAAACAGTTCGACAAATAATTGTATTTGGGAAACTTTCAATAATGAAATCCCACAATATATCTCTGATTGATTGAGCAACTACAACACGCATAATAATAATAATAATAATAATAATAATAATAATAATAATAATAATAATTATGATTTCCCTTGATGATCTTGCGTTTTTCCAGAAAACTGGGGCTTTAACTGAGAGGTGAATATTTCTAAAACGAGAAAACTTATTGTTATTCTGTATACGACGAGTCCATTCACCAGTTTTTACTGTGTCTACTGTATTATTTACTATACTTTCCAAATTGCTTTGTAGCGACAACTCCATCTCGCATAAAGATAAGCACATATGCATGAAGATAATATTTGTATAAGATATCCATAATTTCTTAATTGAATGAACCCATAATGTTAACGTTCAGTGTCAATAAAATAAGAGTATAGGCGCACAAGAAATAGGTTTTTCGTCAGGAATTTACCATTAAGGCTACAAAGCTTTTGTAAGTAATATAACTTCCTTATCTCTATAGTTGAAGTAATAGGATGTAGTCCGAGTATACTTTGACACATATCGGACCTAGTTGACCTTGTCAAGTTTACAATATACAACTGTTGTAAGTGTTGTCATTACAATTCCCTTTTAAATAACCGAAACAACTTGTTTTATGACATGCACAGAAATGAAAAAGTCATCAGGTATTGTCAGGTGATTGGTATTGGTGATCGGGGTTAACTATGAGCCATGTATTCAACATTCGCTTAAATACTGTCATAAATCAAAGTATATTTCTACACACGATAAAGACCCAAAAGAAACACTTTTTATTACTGGCATACACAGCTACTTTTGCATAGGTACTAATTCTGTAAGTTAGTAGTACTGGAAATCTACTTTTAATATTCAGTACTATTTTGTTACTCTAAAATTATTGTAATATTTAGGTACCTGTATTTTACAGTACTCTATATGTACTTGAAATTTAGGTACCTAAATATTACAATAGTTTTAAAGTAAAGAAATAGTACTAAATATTAAAAGCAAATTCCGAGTACTGCATTTTTTAGTACAGAAATAGTACCTATGCAAAAGTAGCTGTGTACTAGTGTTAAAAATGGTCATTCCAGGGTTCTGACAACAAAAGACCACCAACAGTTCGTCGTACTTTATTTTTCATTGATCTAATTATCGGTTTTCAGGAGGGAAAGTTTTGCAATTCAACTTCCTCTGCCAATTCTACTAATTTTTTTTTTATCCACTTAGTATTAATCCTATTTTTTCAGAACCATTTTAACCTCCTAAAGTTATGGTTATATCATAAATTTAGGCAGTTTTTCGAAGGAGGTTTCTAGTAATACATAAGCTTTACCAGCACCTTCCAATCTACCAACATAAATAGAATTTTGTCATTTTGACCTTCAACATATCGAGCGAAAAGCAAATTAATGGAACAAAATTAGGTTTATGTTACTTGTATATTTCTAAAATTGTAAGCGTTTATGATGTTTCTACATTCGGATCGATACCTCTGCTAATGCAATGATAGTCTCCAAGGTTATATTACCCTTTTAACCAGTTATTTGGCATTGGAATGAGAATACATATATTATTTCAATAAGATTTGCTGGTATGAATTTTGTGGAAACTTCTTAAAATTAAGAAATATATCTCCCTCATGCAAAGCTCTTATTCCTGATCTTTGTTTATCTTCGCTTTATGTCCATTTTGGTTTCGTCAGTTCTTTTAACGTTTGAACAAGATTTGGTTTTTGCCATGGTTTAATCAAGTGAATAGAACTATATATGTTCGGAATTTGTGTTAAAAGAGAGTCGAAAGATATTAAAGCAACATTCAAGATTGTAAGGCGAAAGTAAACTGACATGGCTAAACCAAACAAAAATCAACCAAAAAAAAACCAACAGTACACAAAGCACAAAGCACAAAAAAAATAATAATAACTGAGCATCACATGAACCCAACGAAAACTGGGGTTGATCTCAGGTGTTTCGGGAGAGTAATAATATCCTGTTCTACGTATTATATGAAACCAGAAGTGAAATTCAATTCTGTAAAGTGGAAGCAGCAGTTTATCTCCCAAATGGAATGCAAAGTTATATAGAAACAATATATTTTTTGGATTCAACAACAATTTATATCTAAAAGACACCGGAAGTGACTTTTTTTTAACAGGAGGTTGCTATTATCTACTTTATTTCATGAAAATGATAAAAAAAACTTTGTATTTTGGAATAAGTGTTTATAAAATCTGTCATTTGACACCAAAGCTACTAAGATATCATTTAATCTCTGAACAAATGGTTTTGCTGTGCATTTTAAGTTTTATAATTTGTCCCAGGTTACTTTTATTGGACCCATCATAGGCATAATCAGTACATTGATTTTTTTTATCACACAATTGCAATAAACAATACACAAAAATAAGAATAGAAATACAAGTTTGACAAATAACATGAAATATAAATTGAGTTTATAATACATGTAGATACACATTAAAATTAGTATGTTTAGTGTTTATTGACCATGCATAAAAGTTATGACTTTGATGAGGAGTTATCTCATTTGCACTCTTACCACATCTTCTTTTATCTACTTTATTATATTTGTTCCATATCCATCATATCGTTTACTGTCTGATAAATGGGGGATGCGATTGTAATTTCCTTCATTTAAATTAGAGACTTTTTTGTACTTTAAATCTCAATGTAAAATTGGTATTAAATGAACACAACTATTGTAAGTCCAGGTTGAAATTTGAAGAAAACATGACGCAAAAAAACATGCTTAATAAAAAAATGATATCAAGGGAATTTTAACAGTTTTGTGAATAAGAAATTAGAAAATTTCCCCATACGACAGATTGAAGAAATAGTAACTGACTGTAGCAAATAAAAAAACAAATGGGATTTTTCTATTACATTTTTGTATTTACATTGCATTTCGAATATTAGAACCTTTTGGATATGGCTCTATAAAGACATAAGTAATATACTGCTGTTCAAAAGTCATAAATAGATTTAGAGAAAACAAATCGTGGTTGCAAACTGAAACAGAGAGAAGCACATCAAGTAAAACGGGAAAACAACGAGACAACAGAAAGACTGAGTTGCAACAATAAAGAAAAAACACCAACATACATGAAAACGAACTATTTGATATCGAATGGACTATTTGACAATAAATGTCATATTCCAGACCTAAAACGGAACATTTTAAGAAACCTGTTTTTTAGGGCTAGCCAAACCTCCTGCTTATATGGCAATGTTAAAAATATCGCTAAAATGACAAAACTACGTGACAGAAATACAGTACAAACAAACGCAAGAACACTCATCACATAGAAACGCATAAATAAGTATTATTTTTATATAAAATTATCTATTTTTGAGTATCGTACAATAACCTTTAGATGAATTTCGGTATTCCTTTAATTAAAAGGAGAGAGTATTGCGTTTGATTCCTGTCTTTGCTAGACCAAATATAAAATCATCATAGACACTAACCATGCCTGCTAATATCGGGATTTCATGTTCGACGATTTTATTCATTCGTCTTTGCTTCTATACTTATTACTATGACTCACGTAATATTGTGATAAATTTTATTTTTTAAGAAACAATTGTTAGCGTTATATTCAGATTCACACTTTCTTACAATTATTTCTGATCTTCTAAATATTCTGCAAATGCTAAAAGTAAATTGACTGATTCAAAATGCGACATTTTATATATTTGGCAAAAATCAAATACAGTGAAACTTGTTTTAAGAGATCACTTCAGAGAGAACAAAACATGGTCTCTTAAGACAGGTTGTCTTTTAATACAGGTTAAGAATATATGAAATGTACTACAAGGGATCTAAATTGTATGGTCTTATATTACAGATTTTTGCCTAATGCATATGGTTTCTAAAGCCGTCTAATCATCATGCGAGCAAACTTCATAGAATAATTGTTATCCTTTATCAAACTCCTACTGACAACTTTCCAGTAATGTGATTTTCCTTTCTTGTATATACCATTTAGGGAATGATGACAGTCACGGTACCACCATCCTCCTTTAGCATGTTCTGCACAGTGTTTGGACGACTTATCATTGTCGACGTCTTTCGTTGTAAACTTCATTCCGTTATGATACGTCAAACCATCTTCTGTGATCAAATAGATTCAATTACTATTATTAATAATATATTAAATTCTAGTACTTCTTTTACTTAATCTATCTTTTTATTTTATTTGTAGTTTCATACAGGTTTGTTTTGAACATTAAATTTGAATAAGCCTACCAAATAATTTCTAATTTAAAATCCTGTTGATATATTTCAAGGAATAATTCACGGAAGCCTTTATTAATAGTTTATTATGAATTTCTTTTTTTTTTCTCTCAATCGATTTATGAATTTCGAACAGCGGTATACTACTGTTGCCATCATTCATGGCTAAGGCGTTAATTTAGAATTGTATACTAAATGTTATCGAAATATAAAAATTAACGAAAATTACTGCCTACAAGACCACTTATAAATTTATTGGGACAATACATTAATTCGTTGACAATGTAATGGAATTTGATGCGACTGTCATACAAGTGAGAGGTTTAGCTAGCTATAAAACCAGGTTCAATCCACCATTTTCTACATTAGAAAATGCCTGTACCAAGTCAGGAATATGACAGTTGTTATCCATTCGTTTGATGTGTTTGGACTTTTGATTTTGCCTTTTGATTTTTGATTTTCCTTTTTGAATTTTCCTCGGAGTTCAGTATTTTTGTGTTTTTACTTTTTTTTTCGAAAACTAAAGCGAGGTGTTTTGCTGTTCTATTTTACCTTTAAAGCTTTAAATTTCCAAAGCGAAAGAAGCATATCATATTAGACTAGCTATTTTAATCATTCTTCAATATTGTGTGTCCTCAACGCATACATTCATGACACATACAACGACATACAATGATAGTCTATCATATATTTACAAATTATAACGATATGTAAATCTTTTAAATAAATATCATCACCAATGTATATTGATAATGTGAATAGAAATATTTAGTTTGAACCAATCATTGTTTAGTCGACTACGTTTTCTACTTCATATGACGAACTGGGCATAACAATTCAAATCATCTTAATTCTCAAATTCATTTAAATCCCTTAATACGTGTTATATCACGTGCCTCTAAGAAATTTATCTAAGACAATGTAAACTATCGAATTAATCAAATATTGTTTAATTTGTTTTCTACGTAAATAAACTTACTGGCATTACCACTATATCCCCCAACCGTCAAAATATACTTGGTTGCTTCATTTCCAACTGTGAATGATTTGTAGATTGCATACCATTTGTTTCCCGTCCAGTCACCTAAATCTATTCTTAACTCATACTTTCCACTTGATTTCAAAATATGTATATTATCATTCCCTGTTAAAAAAATGCAAGGATTATACTGTGACTTTTTTATATGTTAGATCAAGCATGTTATTTGATTGTATCAGGTTTACATACATCTGTATTTTCACACATAATTTAATACAGTTAGAGATCATTGGAGATTATATTAATTGAGAGCTATATTTAAATTTCGTTGTTTGACTAGTGAGCCTTAAAGATTTGAATATGGTGCCCGAGCAAATGTATGAAAGGAGCACGGAACACCAGGAGCCCGGATTGCCGGATCATCCGGATTTACCGAGCACATAATACATGGAGACCGGTTGCCCTAGTAGTCTGTATTTGTATCCGGGCTTGTAGGAGTTATATAAAAGAGAGAAAGAGTGTGAGATAGGTGAGTGAGAGAATTTATAGTGAGAAGAGGACAGTTGCATTTATGTAGTAGAGAGGGAACCGTATTGTTGAGCCTGAAGTTAGATGTACATTTTGTTATACTTGTATAATGTGATTTTGATAATATAGTATTAAGGATGTTTGCTCCTCTATTTTTTGAATTTTTGTCAGATTTTGGAATCCTCTGGTTTTATCCATGTATTGCCATTAACAAATTTTGCCCACTAACCCCTACTTTTCTTTTTATAATTTTATTACATAAAGTGTAAAAAAACATATTTCAAAGTCTTATAAAATCCTTGTTATTTTTACATAGTTTTTTAAAACAAAAAAGATGCCAATGTTAAATATATGAAAAATCTAGAGAGAATAATTTCCGGCCAAATTTTCAATGGCTTATATTTCGAAAATAAACACACGGACCCTCCATTTTTTCTACTTTTTAATTTTTTTAATTTATATACTATCAATTCATAACAGCCTTTAAAAAGCTTGTATTTTCAAGCAGAGTAGCGAACATCATTATCACACGTATAAACACTTGGTTCAAGTCCTATACTTAACATTTTCGTCACAATACGATTGAAATTATTTTAAGTTAAACCGTTTAAAATATTTATCATTTTTTTTTATCAATTTAGATTCATAGTTAGAACATATGTTTTATTCGTTTGATGTGTTCGGATTTTTTTATTTCGAATCACTAGTAACTTTGCGTTTAGAATTTTCCACGAATTTTTGAATTTTTGTTATACAACTTTGTTTTGCAATTAACGGCTAGCATTTGACTTTAACAATTTTTATTGACTTCCACTTTAGAATTTGCCATGGAGTTTTTTTTATTTTTCTTTCAACGTATTGAATATTGATGAAAGTTTTTTCACAATTTCACTATAATAATTTCTATTTCATCAGCAGCGAATGCAAGATGAATAACAATTGCACTCATACAACAACTACCTAGCCAAAAACTTTTTTCGACATTCCCAAATCATTTTTTATACTCTGCCCATGTTCTGTAAAAATTAGTGTTATCCTGTCGTCTTTGTTATACATTTAATATAAGATAAAGACCAAATAAGCTATGTTTCAGAAATTTCATATATTCAAATGTGACGTAATTTTTAATGCCTTTTCACCATCGTATGTGACGTCATTTTCATAATTTACTGCGTTGAGGCCTGGACTGAGTCGGGTGTGTCTATTCTGTGCATTATGTATTCGTGTTTGTTTTATGTAATGGGTTAATACTTCAGTTTCATTATGTATATCTGTTATATTTATTTGATAAAATTTACTGTTTGCAATAGCATTAATTGTTCTAAATAATAAAGATGTTCTTATCCCAAGCATAAAAACATATCCGTATTTGACACAACCTTTTTCATATCTTCAGTGCTGTACAACTTTGTACTTTTTTTCGCTTTCGATCTTTTATATCTTGGCGTCACTGGTGAGTCTTGTGTGGACGAGGCGCGTTTTTGGCGTATTAAATTTTAAACCTGATGCTTTTTGTTATTCATTAATCATGTGTTTATTTGTCTAATACGTTCTCCTATTTATTTGTATTGTAGTCCTGTAATATTATGCTGTCATTTCAATGTTATATTTAACATTGCCATTAAAGTGCGAGGTTTGGCATGCCACAAAACCAGGTTCAACCCACCATTTTTTCCTTTAAAAATGTCCTGTACCAAGTCAGGAATATGGCCACTGTTATATTATAGTTCGTTTCTATGTGTGTTACAATTTAACGTTGCGTCGTTTGTTTTCTCTTATTTTTGAGTGTAAATTGACATTGCGATAAGACGTGTCACGGTACTTGTCTATCCGAAATTCATGTATTTGGTTTCGATGTTATATTTGTTATACTCGTGGGATTTTGTCTGATGCTTGGTCCGTTTCTGTGTGTGTTACATTGTAGTGTTGTGACGTTGTTCTCCTCTTATATTTATGCGTTTCCCTCAATTTTAGTTTGTTACCCCGATTTAGTTTTTTGTCCATGGATTTATGAGTTTTGAACAGCGGTATACTACTGTTGCCTTTATCTATGTGTATGTTTTAGTTTTTACCATTAATAACAGATGAAAATTTTTCGCTTATGTTCATATATATAAATAGAAATACATTGTCATGAATAATTCCATTGGTATTATAACGGCCAATGTGTTAAACAGAATCTGATCCACTCCTTTTAGGGATAATACTTTTCGTTTTTAATGTTCCCCGGAGTTCATTTTTTTTCTGTTTTTACTTTCTAGTACGGAAGTAAAGTGATTTTTTAGTAACTGTTTTTGTTGCGAAATGGTATTTACAAATAACACAAGAACAGCGTGTTATCATTGAAATTAAGTCACCCATATATTTTCTGGTCGACGATGGATTATGCAAAACAAAAAGCTTGTAAAACAAATAAACACAAAGGGTACAGGTATTGAATGAGAGTAGAAGACTAGTAACTATTAAAATTATTTTTTTCTACCTAATAACAATTCAATTGATACTTGATAAAACGAAATCTAAAATTGAAATCTCAATAACTAGTCGATAATGGCAAAGTAAATCATGTCGAGAATAAAAGTGAAAAAGATAAAAACAAATGAAATAAAATAAAAATGTAACTCCCCTAAAGACCAAGGATTAAGTAAATACAAACAGCAAGCAAAAATAATTTGAAAATGAAAATCACAAATAATTGCTACTGGAGAAAAACGTCGTTTGTAGTATTGTTATACGATTGAAAAGTCTCTAATGACTGTTGTCGTCAAATGAGATTGGCGGTAATACTTTAATCGGTTCTTTTTACTTTCTTATTCAGTTTTTCGTCTAGTGAAAAGAAAACCATGTCTAGAATAAAAAGCACAAAAATATTCAAACAATAATTTGTAAATAAAAAGTTTACTCAATTAAAGAGCAAGGCTTTACTAAATAGAAAATATAACTCGAAAACAATATATAAACATTAAATTCACAAATAATTGTTACTTGATAAAAACAGTGAGTGTAGTTTTTCTATCCGATTGAAAAGTCACTCATGTTTGCTGTCGTCAATTCAATGTATTCATTAAATGTGCATGACGTAATACTTGAATCGTTATATTTTGTACTTTCTTGTCAGTTTTTCTTCTAATGGAATGAATTCAATACTGAAAGGTTTTTATTCATACAGTTACACGTACCGTCCAACCTCCATCAAATTCATCCATATTACAATATACTGTCATAGCCGTAGAATTGTCTGGGTATATAGTGTACACGCCGCTATTCTTGTGTCTTGCCTTCAGGTCAGTACAGTTGCGGGGTTTATTTAAATCCATAGGTTTGCAAAGACCTAAAATTAGTAGTCAGATATCAATTATTGTCATAAATAAAGGCAACAGTAGTATACCGCTGTTCAAAACTCATAAACCCATGGACAAAAAACAAAATCTGGGTAACACACTAAAACTGAGGGAAACGCATTAAATATGTAAGAGGAGAACAACGACACCACATTAAAATGTAACACACACAGAAACGGACACAGCAATTAGACAAAATCCTTTGAGAATAACAAATATAACATCAAAACCAAATACATGAATTTGGGATAGATAAGTAGCGTGACACGTCTTATAGTAATGTGAATTCACACTCAAAAATAAGAGAAAACAAACGACACAACGGAAGCACAACGTTAAATTATAATACAGACACGAACTATAATATAACAATGGCCATATTCCTGACTTGGTGTTGACATGAATATCAAAAATGTGGTCATTTTTATAAATTTCCTGTTTACAAAACTTTGAAGTTTCGAAAAACTAAGGATTTTCTTATCCAGGGCATAGATTATCTTAGCCGTATTTGGCACAACTTTTTGGAATTTTGGATCCTTAATGCTCTTCAACTTTGTACTAGTTTGGCTTTATAACTATTTTGATATCAGCGTCACTGATGAGTCTTATGTAGACGAAACGCGCGTCTGGCGTAATAAATTATAATCCTGGTACCTTTGATAACTATTTACACCACTGGGTCGATGCCACTGCTGGTGGACGTTTCGTCCCCGAGGTTATTACCAGCCCAGTATTCAACACTTCGGTGTTGACATGAATATCAATAATGTGGTAATTTTTATAAATTTCCTGTTTACAAAGCGTTGAAGTTTTCGAAAAACTAAGGATTTCCTTATCCAAGGCATAGATTACTTTAGCCGTATTTGTCACAACTTTTGGGAATTTTGGATCCTCAATGCTCTTCAACTTTGTACTAGTTTGGCTTTATAAATATTTTGATATGAGCGTCACTGATGAGTCTTATGTAGACGAAACGCGCGTCTGGCGTAATAAATTATAATCCTGGTACCTTTGATAACTATTTACACCACTGGGTCGATGCCACTGCTAGTGGACGTTTTGTACCCGAAGGTACCACCAGCCCAGTAGTCAACACTTCGGTGTTGACATGAATATCAATAATGTGGTCGTTTTTATAAATTTCCTGTTTACAAAACTTTGAAGTTTTCGAAAAACTAAGGATTTTCTTATCCCAGGCATAGATTACCTTCGCTGTATTTGGCACAACTTTTTGGAATTTTGGATCCTCAATGCTCTTCAACTTTGTACTAGTTTGGCATTACAAATATTTTGATATGAGCGTCACTGATGAGTCGTATGTAGACGAAACGCGTGTCTGGCGTAATAAATTATAATCCTGGTACCTTTGATAACTATTTACACCACTGGGTCGATGCCACTGCTGGTGGACGTTTCGTCCCCGAGGGTATCACCAGCCCAGTAGTCAACACTTCGGTGTTGACATGAATATCAATAATGTGGTTGTTTTTATAAATTTCCTGTTTACAAAACTTTGAAGTTTTCGAAAAACTAAGGATTTTCTTATCCCAGGCATAGATTATCTTAGCCGTATTTGGTACAACTTTTTGGAATTTTGGATCCTCAATGCTCTTCAACTTTGTACTAGTTTGGCTTTATAAATATTTTGATATGAGCGTCACTGATGAGTCGTATGTAGACGAAACGCGCGTCTGGCGTAATAAATTATAATCCTGGTACCTTTGATAACTATTGGTACAGGACATTTTTAAAGGAAAAATTAATATTAGTCTTAGCATATATTGGTAACATTACCTACAAAAACTGTCATGCTTCACAAAGACAAAACGTCTATGTTCAAATCGTGTAAATGTTAACCCGAATAATCCAGTCGTTATATTACGATCACTTCGATCACTTCATTAACTTCAAAAAAAAGATACATCATGTTGTCAAATATTTAATACATGTACAAGTACATAAACATGTACTTAATCAAATTAAATATATCATAATGCACAATTTAACATTTATCAAAACTCCATATCAACTTCCTCAATTAATTCGAGAATTTCTGTTGCAAGGTCATGGTCTAAAAGTCCAAGTGAAATGATATCATCTTCACAGAATACGAAAGAAACATTCTCTACTAAACAGTCAATGAATTTGCTGTCAAATGACAGCTGACGGTTGAGGCCTTCTTCACATAAGTAATCATTAAAGTCAATGAAATTGTCCTTCAAAATTTTTAATTTCTGGTCATTGAATTGTCTGGCAATTGGATCTGATTCAAAATTGTTTTCAGGTGATATATGTATATTATAGAATTAAAAGTCTACACAACAACCACAAGTGCAATTTAACCGACAATTACTGCAACACTGACACAAAGGATTTGTGCTGTTCACATGGTTACCTTGTTCAAGAAGCTCATCATTGTCTAGCACAAAATATCTATTTAACTCAAGTCTAATACATTCCTTTGTTTGGCACAAATTTCTCACCCCTTCATTGCAACGTCCTTTAGCAGTATCAAAGCTGGAGAAATATATACAAGATTGTGAAGGTTTGCCATTCCTGCCTGCTCGACCACTTTCTTGTGAAAATTGTTCAAGTCCTCGAGGTGCTCCCCAATGAACTACTCTTTCAATATCAGGAATATCAACTCCCATGCCAAATGCAACTGTTGCAAACACAATTCGAATGGTACTATCTTCATTTGGGAACTCATTCAACACATGATTCGTGTTTGTTTCTGCTGTAGACCTATGATACATTGCTACAAGTCTATTATCCAAAATATCTCTATTGTGTTCAATACCACTTACGAAGTACTCAAACAAATCGGCACATGAAAGAATACTCCTACAGTATATGACGGTCTTCTTTGTTTTTACAGAGTTAGTTTTCAAGTCTTTTAACAGCCACTCTAATTCATGGACACTTTTGCTGGACTTTTTCAATGAATATGTTATGTTGGTGCGTTCAGGTAATTTTGAAATTGTCTTAGTCCCATTTGGTTTCATCTGCAATTTTTTCAAAATTTCTGAATGCATGGATTTGGTTGAGGTAGCTGTAAGGGCAACAAAAGGAGTTTTTTCTGGCACAACTGAACGTAATTCTGCAAGTCTGTCATAATGTCTTCTAAATTCTCCACCCCTGCCAAAGAAAAAATAAAAAATCAATATATTAACATAAAAAGTTGTCAAGAATGAATGAATGATTGTTAGTCGTTAACATATTATTAGCACAAGAAAGGCTACATCACTGCATGAATTCAGTGAATAATGGCAAAAGAAATATACATTACAATGCAATTGTTTTTTTTTTTAACTTAATCTATTAATAGTGGTTCATGTAGTTGTACATAGCATATACATGTAAAATGGACACCAGCATTTCAGTTGCTGTTGTTGGTTCATGTCTGTTAAATTGTTTCTGGCATGCCTTGTTTTTTCATAGGTTTCATTGTTATAATCTAGTCTGTAACTTGTAAGAAATTTTTCTTTAATAGCCGACAATATAATATGTTTTTTTTTTCTCATTGTTGAAAGCCAAGAAAAAACTGTAGAGCCTTGGAAGGATATTTCAAACAAATGGCAATTAAAAAAAAAATCAATCATACTGTACATGTACACATCTCCTCATTATCATAAAAGACAGTAGCAATGTTAAAAATAATATCTTACCACTGTGTGATGCAATGGGCTTCATCTATTACAACTGCTTTGATATGACTATGAAATTGTCCTTTGGTCAAACTAGTGCGCCACAATCCTGGTGTAAGGGCTGCCTCAGGCGAGGAAAAGACTATGGAATATTTCCCTGCAGCAATGTTCCCAACAACGCCTTTATCTGGTTGACATTCACCTACTACTGTTGCACTTATATTTAATTGTTCTAATTTAGAGATCTGATCCTTCATTAAAGCTTGAAGTGGTGAAATAACTAGCACTGTTGATTTTTCACCGGACAGTTTTTCAAATAGCTCCGGTAAATGGAAGTAAATTCGTGATTTACCATAGCCTGTTGGTAAAATGACAACTGTATCATTCAACTGTAGTATATTTTCAATAGATTCTCTTTGTTTATCTTTGAATTCAAACATATATTTATCCTCTATTTCACTCAGATAGCTATCGATCTCCATGTTTGTAAACAAACGTGATGTTGCCGGAAATCGGGACTGCGCATAATCTAAAGGTCGTTGTCCGCGATTGGTCAATACAATTTGTATTGGGCTGACGCGTCCAATGATCACTTTGTCTTCAAGCCCTCTGGAGGACAATGACCGTAAGGGGGCGCTGTAATTATTCGAGTTATGTAAATGTAAGAAAACTTTGTATAAAGCAATGATAGAGTCCGTACTTGTCAGATAAGCCGTGAAAATTGATTTAAAATCAAAAACTACGACCACCGTTAGGAGATAAGTTTTCAACGAGAACTAATCACTAAAAATATGCATGTGTGTTTATTTGATACATAATTATTATTTGTAATTCTTAATATTTTATACTTAATTCATGTTTATGTTTCTTTCTTTCATCTAAGGAATTGGCCATGGTGTTGTCAGTTTGTTTTCGATATTTGAGTTCGACTGTCCCTCTGGTAACTTTCGTCCTTCTTTTAAGGTCGTACGACAGAGATATCTCAGATAAAGAAATTAGTATTCTGTGCACGGTGCATGTTGATAGCTCCTTTTCTTATATCAAAAACAATTTTTTTTTATTTCTGATTTTCATCTAACTTTTGACACATTCAAAAATAATGTATCAGCTTGATATAACCCTTACAGTTCGATAAATTCAAAGTTTGATAGAAAAGATAGAGAATGTGATAATTTTATTAAAAAAAAAGATTTGCTTACCCTGAACATCCTTTTTTAACATCCTTATTACACTCGATTCTTCTTTTGGGCCTTTACTCGCTGAAATATTTTATAAACAGATCAATATAAAAAAGAAGATGCGACATGATTACTAATGAGACAACTCTCTATAACAGACAAAATGACAAAGAAATTAATATATTTCACCGTACGGCCTTCAACAATAAGCAAAGTTTCCTATTAATCGGTAATGTTATTGAATTCTCTTTCATTTACTGATCATTACTAGATTATTGAATTCACGTTAATTTCATATACCGTTAAAATAAATGCACCGATTCAATGTTATATTTCAATTAATACTTGCCTTCCACTATCAATTTCAACTTATTTCTCATCTGTGTGTTAAGCTTTGCTATATCACTGTATACATCAATATCTACAATAAAAGTTCGTTTCAATTTAACGAATTTTAGTAGATTTAATATCTTGGGACTAGCTCTAAAGAAAAAAAAGTTAAATCACAAACATACTGAGCGAAAGTCCCCAATCAAATGGCAAATCAAATGCGCAAACACATCAAGCAATATGAAAAACAACTGTCACATTCTTTTCTTGGTATAGGCATTTCCTCATGTAGAAAATCGTGGATTGAACCTAGTTTTATAGCTAGCTAAACCTCTTACTTGTATAACTGTCGCATCAAATTCCATTATATTGTCAAGAATGCGTGAACAAATAGCAAAAAAAACCAGACATTAGGTAAAAATGTCAAAAAAAGGGGTACAACAGTCAGCATTGTGTTAAAAAATTAATCACATAAAAAATATCACTTTTTGATCAGCCGTTTTTAGTCAGATGAAGATGTGGATGTTTCTGCACGAATCAAACTACATTATAAATAATAATGTCATCTTATATTGCAAATTGTGTACGATAAAAAAAAAAGAATGAATCTTTACTAAAAAAACAGGGTTGTATCATTTGCACTCATACCACATCTTTTTAAATCTAATTAGGACATTCCTTGTCGTAATGTTTAAGATGAGTAAAAATGCTCTATTTATTACTTAACATTTCAAAGAACCAATTGAAGTATAGGTAAGTGATGTAAATACTTTTTTTGTTTTAATCTTTTCTTTTAAGAATTATGAAATAACATAAAACTCACTATTCAGTATGGATTGAGTGTCATTTAACAATTGATTCGCTGTCTTTTTTGGTTTATCGTGGAAACATACCTCTATAATATTAGAGACATGGTACATTGTAAACAACCTTCTATAAAGAAGTAAAGTGAAACATTATGTAAGATTAAACCGATGGAAACAAGAATGTGTCCCAAGTACAGGGATGCCCCATCCGCACTATCATTTTCTAAGTTCAATGGAACGTGAAAATATGGTTAAATCTGTAATTTGGCATTAAAATTAGTAAGATCCTATCATAGGGAACATGTTTACTAAGTTTCAAGTTGATTGGACTTCAACTTCATCAAAAACTACCTCGACCAAATATTTTAACCTGAAGCGGGACAGACGGACGGAAAGACGGACGGAAGGACTAACGGAAGGACGGACGAAAGGACGAACGAACAAACGGACGCACAAACCAAAAAACATAATGCTCATAAATGGGGCATAAAAATTAAAATCCCTGGCCATCAAAATATGAGTTTGAACATCCTCATTTATGTAAAATAATTCAAGAGGAGGACAAGATGTTTTGTCTTTCGTAAGTGCTAGGGGAAATACCGACTTATGAATTAAAAACTAATTATGACAATGATATGAGCTAAAACGATTATTTAAACATTTACTAAAATCTGGTCATTTGTTTTAAATGTTTTTAAAATGTTAGTATACTAACGGGACACAAGCTAAGAACATCTTAAACTATAACCGGGTGAGCATTTATTCTTATAATTAAACTCATCATAGATACCGGGACTTAATTTTGTATATACGCCAGACGCGCGTTTCGTCTACAAAAGACTCATCAGTGACACTCGAATTCAAAAAAGTTAAAAGGCCAAATAAAGTACGAAGTTGAAAAGCATTAAGGACCAAAATTCCTAAAAGTTATGCCAAATACAGCTTAGGTAATCTATGCCTCCGCAAGCTTTCTAATGGTGAAACATGAGAGTAAGTTTGTCTTGATGATATATATTTGATCTAAGAAGGCAATATTAACATGAGCAATAAAGAAATTAAACAATTTAATCCTCTTTTTGAAGATTCAGGGAACCTAATTCAGGAAAAAATTAAAAATACCTTGTATAGAGTAGATTATATCATCAACCTTTGTGTTCACGTCTAAAGATTCTCGCTCAAGTGTAATTTGTTTGCAATTCATCAGTCATGTCTTCGGATATTTGTCTCCGATTGGCCGATGCTTGTGAAGTTTTCTGTCGATGCTAATATTTAGAAATAGTGTCTATTGGTAAAAAAGTTTACATATATATTGCTTTGGTGCAGGAGCCCAAGATTGTAATGACTAACATATGAATATTACTAGTTTGCATGACTACAATTGTTTTAAGTTTAAACCAACTTGCAAGCCTTTCCCAAACAAATAATTGCAGTGAAAAACGAAAATCTTTAATGATATACAGCATTATCCCTTAGTATGATTAAAATTTATTTAAAGTGGTATGGGTGTCGTCCGCCATCTTGAATTGTGAAAAACAGAGAATCTTAGGTGCAGCTTTGCAATCAAGTTAGCAAAATTTGATAGAGGAATGCAGAATGTGAATGTAAAATGTGAATTTGCAATTAAAAGAACAAATTTATAAGCTTATAACCTATACATTTTAATATTTTACAATTGTAAATTATTTTAGCTTGATTTTCAATGTTTTTTGAATTGGCATTTTAAGGGGATGGAACTCTGAAACAGTGCATTTCTGAAGGAATCCACATGGGATTTGGCTATTTTGAATTCTGGTCGGGAAAAAAAACACGGTGACCATATCTTTTCTTTTGATATTTTATAAGCATTTTCTGAAAGCTATCTTCTCTTATTTTATTTTACAATTCTACCATTTAATTTAGCTTCAAATCACATAAGGATGTTTTTTTCCTGTATAATCCATACAAAATGTGTCATTTTGTCACAACCTGTAGCTAGGTGACATATCATTTTGGCAAAGTTTAAACAACTTCTATCATTTTTTAATTTAGACTCCCATACCACCTTAAACGTTCAAAGCAGAAATTTGGTTGTTTCTGTGGTTTAAATGTTATATCCCCTGTTTGATATTTTTATATTTGAATATCCTTAACGTCCTGCCTTCATTGTTTTCAATTTTTACGCCTTCACAAAATAATCATGTAAATGAAACTGACCAATATCGGCATCATGATGGGTGCTATTGACATTCTGGTTTGAATCATCGTTTAGACATAGGTATGACATTTATTAATTGCTTCGTAGCGTGACTTAGATTGTTCATTTGTATATAATGTTTCTCCTTTCAATAACGAAACGATATTAGTGTACATAAAAAAGTTTCCGAATACCACACTTTATTCCAAGAATACAATATGAAATGATTTCTTCGAACGAACACATTTTGCAATATTTATTAAAATACATTTACTCTTTTGCTTCAAGCGAATTCTGGTAACTAAGGATTTTTCATAAAAAAAAGATCAGGCAAAATATTTTTTTACAATTTTAATGTGTTTACAGTACTACTTACACATTCGTTGTAGAGAATTAATTTTAAGTCACCCTTTAAATGTGTCTTTAGTCTTTGATCCTTTTTTCAATTTTAGTTACTGTGGATACATTAATTTTCGTAGGATACCTATCTTTGTGGATTTCGTGGTTACAAGTGATACACATGTATTAAATGTTCACCGAATGACTAATTTTTAAAGGCTTAATTGTAGCCTTCATCAAAACCACGAAATTAAATATCAACGAACATGTTTTCCCTAGTCCACGAAAATTGGTACCCACGAAAAATATATGAATCCACAGTATGTAAATATTTATTAGATAGTTGATCAATAAAACAATAAAAATGATAATGCTTATTTTTGACAAAACTTTTGTTCGACTCGTGAGAGGGTTTGAATGTCCAATCATCAAGCAAATGTAGGGCAAATTTAAAACTCAATAATTACATTGTTCGTGTATAATTATCATAAACCTTATATCCTATCCAAGTCTGAGCTTTCTAAAAAGATGTGGACTGCTTCGCTCTATCATAATTTAAGGTAATACGTGTGCATTTGGTCGTTGATTTAGTATTGGAAATGTAGTAATTTTAGAAATTTATTGTTTTGATGATTATGCATTTTACACCCGTGATTTTAATTGTTATTCTCTTCACTTGTTGAAAATTAAATCAATTCCATATAGACATGACTATGGAGTTTGTGTCTCTCTGGAGGTGTGCCTAGCTGGATTGGCAGAAGTTAAAACATATAGATAATTCATTTTTGTAAACATTGTATATGAAAATTGTTTAGTAAAATAAATCGTGCATATTGCAAATTAACAAAGAAAGTAAACACGTAAGTAAAAGAGGTATAGGGGGAGGGTTGAGATCTCACAAACATGTTTAACCCCGCCGCATTTTTGCGCCTGTCCCAAGTCAGGAGCTTCTGGCCTTTGTTAGTCTTGTATTATTTTAATTTTAGTTTCTTGTGTACAATTTGGAAATTAGTATGGCGTTCATTATCACTGAACTAGTATATATTTGTTTAGGGGCCAGCTGAAGGACGCCTCCGGGTGCGGGAATTTCTCGCTACATTGAAGACCTGTTGGTGACCCTCTGCTGTTGTTTTTTATTTGGTCGGGTTGTTGTCTCTTTGACACATTCCCCATTTCCATTCTCAATTTTACGTATTTATAAATGATATTTTAATATTGATTTTCAGTATGCAATATATGATTAATAAAACGAATAGAAATGATCAATAACAGTTGATCGGAACTGAAATACACATAGTTAATTTTTCGGCAATTGAATTCTTATCCTGAGACGCGAAAAGTCTGTAATTCTTTTTCTCATTTAAGCCAATAGCTGTTGAAGAATCTCAGCCGCATCGTGAAGCAACCAATCAGAATATATATGTGATAAATAAACTCATCATAGATATCAGGATTACATTTTGTAATTATACGCCAGACGCGCGTTTCGTATACAAAAGACACATCAGTGACGCTCGAATCCCAAAAAGTTAAAAAAAAGGCCAAATAAAGTACGAAGTTGAAGCGAATTTTTTAACTTTTTTTAAATACAGCTAAGGTAATCTATGTCTGAGAAAGAAAAGCCTTAGTATTTCTAACATTCAAAAGTTTAGTGAACAGTTGATTTATAAATATGACCTGAGTAATTCGAACAACTCATTAACAGAAATTGATGATGCCCTTGAAGCCGATGTAAAACTCGATGGGAATTCGTTTACCTGGGTTTCACCAGCGTCAAGTTCGAAAGATAATCAAGAAAGCTCCGGTAAAGCCATGTGAACTGGACCCAATTCCTAATTATCTCTTAAAATCATGCAACAACAGCTTACTACCTATATATCATAACCAAGATAGTAAACATTTCAACTGTCTTCAATGGCTGAATCGCATGTTCCAGCATTTTACAAGGAAGCAGTTTTAACACCTTTGTTGAAAAAAAACCGGTCTTGACGTTGAAAAGTTAAAAAAAAAAAATCCAGTTTCTAACTTGCCCTTTACGTCAACGATCTCGGAAAAGGTGAGTGAAAAGCATCCTGAAGCAAACTCACTTTTGGACAACAAGCAATCAGCATATCGTGCTTGTCATTTGACAGAAACAGCGTTACTAAGGGTTCACCATGATATAGCATTGGCAGGCGATAATTACTGGTATGCGGTTCTTGTTATGCTCGATCTATCCGCTGCATTCGACACTATATCGAACAGACCATCCTGATCAATAGGTTAGAATACTCCTACGGCATAACTGGCTCAGCGCTGTTTTGGATGAGATCCTATCTTGATAGTCGAACTCAACGTGTTGCAATTGGCTCCGTATTGTCAGATGTAATAAATATTGAATATTGCGTTTCGCAAGGTTCGGTCGTAGGACCCAAATTAGATTTTATTTAAAAAAAAAAACGATCAGTGAAATATGTCGGTGACACAACTTTAGATATCAAGGGTATTCTGATGACACTCAAGTCTACCCAGTTATCAAACCACTCGATAATTTGGACAACACATCTTCGCATCTGAACCAAGACAAAACGGAACTAATATCATTCACAACTAAATCTCGTGATTTGTCATCTACCATTTGATGGATAAATAGGACATTGAGCATGGAAAAGCAAATCAATGCCGTTACGAAGCCGTGCTACTTCCAAGTTCGGGACATTGGTCAAATTCGGCAATATATCACCGGGGATGCCTGTACAACTTTAGTCTGTTCGGTAGTCACGTCACGTCTAGACTACGGAAACGCTCTGCTATATGAAGTAAATGTTTGTTTAATCGAGTTATATCGAGTACAGAATACGGCAGCTAGGCTCGTTACTTCACCAAGAAACACCATCATATTACACTAGTTCTTGTGTCACTTCATTGGATCCCGGTGCAGTACCGAATACAATATAAACTGCTTTTGTATACTTTCAAAATCCTACATGCCCTAGCGCCTGTCTATCTTAAGGAACTCATTAGTGCCTATCAACTATCAAGATCTCTTAGATCGTAGAATGCAATGCGACCCAGATGCAGCCCGGAAGCAGACGGGAAGCAAGCATTTGATTTCATTTATAACCAATAAGATACCGTTAAAAGATTTACAGCATTCCAGAGTCCAGCCTTTGACTAATCATACACGTATTTGTGTTATATTTATAGCATAGTATTCCGAGTTAGACAAACACAGCTATGAACGCGAAACAAGACAAAACCCTATGTCACTGACTTGATATTACATAACTTTTGCAAGGTGCAGGGATCTAATGTATGTTCTAAAAAAATGAATGATGTTAAAGTCATCTTTAAACAAGCCTGGATAATCACGTTGTGCAGAATTGTAGTTGAATCAAACTTCAATCAATGCTTTATTTACAACGCAATCTTAACCCCTTTGTGCTTTGATTTTTTTTAAGTGGGGGGGGGGGGGGGGGGGGGGGGGGGGGTTAATCAGAAATCAGTAAGTATTTTTAATGATTTTCTTATTTTAGTATATAGTTTGATTATTTCGATCATCTGATTTATATGCCGATAGCCACACACTAGCCTATTAAAAACCGAAAAAAAAAAAAAAAATATTAAGATATATTATTTATTCAAATGTTCTCTTATAAATATCCTTTAGGGATCGTTCCCTGATATCATCTGTATTCAAGTTACCTCTGATGCTTCCTTGTTTGCTTTTGATACAAGTAGGAAAGAGACATTTACACATATTTTACATGCCTATGGTCTATAAGGTATCGCCCCCTGGTGGCAGCTGCCATTAGGAAACCATTATACTTTCCTATTTGCTGCTGACACAGAATGAGTCATAAACATGCTTAACTTTAACTTTCTTTTTTGCTAGTTATTATATATTTAATTGATCAAATTTTTGTACTATACATATATATATGAATATATATTTTTCTTTTTTCCTTTCTGGCTTCTTGTTTGTTATCTATATCAACCCCACTTGCATTAAAATGCATTAGTATTTAAAAAAAAAATCATATCATAGATTCTTTATCTACATATTCTTTAAGAACTTAAATAGTTCTCATTAATCATTTTTTATTTAATAGTTTGTATTGTATTATGAAAATTATTGATGTTGTAATGTTTATGCCCTTTGAGGCCCATAATTGGAAATAAAATATCTTCCTCTAAAAAATATCTTCTTCTTCTTCTATGCCCATTTATTTTCAGAATTTAGACAAATTTGGAATTTAAAAAAATTTTTTTTGCAAGTTCTTCATGATGTCGAGGAAAACAAAACATAAACGTCGGCAATAATAGAAGAGAATAGTTACTGTAGATTGTCGCAAATTCAAACATTAAAAGATATATTGAACATTTTATGACACGAGGCACTAACTAGCTGTGCATTATTTATTATGCTATACGATTTAGGCACGTTTGACATATACTTCCAATTCTTAACCCCTCTCGAGGTTTCGCCGAGACTGCACCAGCGCCCATTTCTGAGAAAAATGCTGGAGTTGATGCAACAAATGGAAAATTTGAGCGTGTTGGCCATTCTAGCGATAAAACATGAAAGGACCCCACTAGAAATCCTTTGAGACGTTACAAATACATATATATCTTCATATATATCCATTACATATGACCCCGAGCTTTCATTGCGCTATATAATAAATTCATTTGATGTTATTTGAACATGTAAGATACATATAACATAGACAGCTCCTACTTAGGCCTCGGTTGTAACTAAAATATCAGTTGATCTCATTGGCGGATCCGGGGGGGGGGGGGGGGTTCCGGGGGTTGGAATCCCCCTTTTTTTTTGGGACGATCAATGCATTTAAATAGGGACATGTGTTTGGAACCCCCCCCCCCCCCCCTTTTATCCTGGGTTGGGACCCCCCTTTTTAAAATGGCTGGATCCGCCCTGGATCTGTGCTAGTTTTTCACCGACTTATGAATTTATGAAAAACATTTTTTTCTCGATAGAAAATGTTTCTTTTCTATAAAACAAGTTACCATTTTGTATAATTGGGATACGATTGCTTTTAAGCAATCTGTAGACTTTTACCGTTGACTCAGGGCTCATTCCCTCACGTCAACTGTTTTATTCTAAACATTCAGCAACATCTCAGATTCTTATGATTGTCTTGCTTTAAAAGGTAAAAACAAGCAAAAGGATTGAACATAAACAACTTTCCTGTAATGTTCTTCTCATAATCTTCATGTTTGATTTTTCCCTAGACTTACATGCGTGTTTTTAACAACACGGAAGATCAGGATTAAACAGTATTTATATTTAGTGTTTTTATAAATTTAGAAACACGTCAGAGGGAATTCCCCAGTTTTGATAAATGCGAGAGTTCTTTGAATTCCGATAATTCTATTTCTGTCATATAAGAACTGTTCAAAGTGGAGTTTTCTATATTTTACCGTTATGAAACTGATACTGTACTCTCATATAGAAATTGAGACTCATTCATCATATCATAAATTAAATAAACGTTCTTGTTCCAAATCGCAAGTCGCGGGTTTGTTTATGTATTAATGCGCATGCGTATAGTTTTCTTGATTTCAAGGGGTATCAGATTGAGTGATTGTTCTGGATTCCCCGCTTATTAATTAATTTGAAACTCATTGGATTCTTTCTATGTCTGCCTGCTATTGAGAGTTTAATATTGTTGTTGCATAATTTAAAATCATATGCATCATTTAAATCAAAATCAATGAAGTTTTACCTATAACACCCCTATAGCCGAAATGGAGTCTTCCATATTATCGTTTCGAGTTGTCTCCCTTTCAGAAGTATTTCCCGTCAAGAAAAAAATAACTCGTTAGATGTCGATATACGTCGTATTTTAAGAACAATCTCAATTTAAATAGGAGTGTGTACGGAAGGATTCATGCCCACTGACCCAAAGGAAATTAATAATTAAAGAGTTAGAAATGGGGTTCCTCCTAGAATTAACGGTGATAAGATACGAAGTGACATATCCAGAAATCAACGCCACTTTGCTTATTTGAATATTATACTAAAGAAATCGGATACGGGTCACGGAAATTACATTAAAATGATAGGGAATTTTGAAAAAATGTTTGTTTTAATTTTAATTTAAGTGATAGACAGGTTGCCGGGGCAGAACATGAATATACATAACAATATACACCATTTAAACGAAACATAATGACTGTTGTTGCAAAAATACAGGTTCCTGAGCTATTTTAAAAATCGAAGCGAGAGGCTTTTAATATTGCAGTGTAAAATACAGGCTAAAATGGCTGAAACGTCAAATTTGCAGACTTCGTGTTGAAAATTGGCTACTAAGGTCATTACAAAAACAGGTTGCCGGGGTGAAATTTGAAACTTGAATTTCCAAAGAATAAGCAAGTCCAAACCTTGTATGTGTAGTCGTTGAACTCTAGGTTCCCACGTAAAGTTAAAATGTCACTATTTCAAGAAGAATAAACTCACGAAAGCACGAAAAATTCACTAAATTCGCGTTCATTGTTTTGATTTTGACCGCCTGACAAGTTTACGGAACTATCAAAGTGATTGTAAATAAGGACTCTGTGACGGGCAACTTATAATATCCGTGTTTTAAAGATTTTAATGATATCAAGCCAGTCCAGTTCAAACTACTATCACGTGGTACAATTCTCATTTACATATTATGAATATTAATAAGCAAAACCACTACTAATTTCTGGCTATGAATAGTCCGAGATTACTGGGTACAAGTCAAATCGGCACCCATAGAAAAAGTCAAATCCGCACCTGGTTAAATCGGCATCTAGTCAAATCGGCAACTATTTAAAAGTCAATTCGGCATCCAATAATATTTGATATAATATATGGGACTGGGAAATGGGGTTCCTCCTAGAATTAACGGTGATAAGATACGAAGTGAATAGTCCCGAGATTACTGGGACAAGTCAAATCGGCACCTAGTTAATTCGGCATCTAGTCAAATCGGCACCTATTTAAAATTCAATTCGGCATCCAATAATACTTGATATAATATATGGGACTGGGACTATTTAAGTTTGTAATTTAAGTATACTAGCATAAAAGTCCCCCACGGTCCCAGCTTGTCTGGCAAATCAGCCGTCGGACATCAGAGTAATCTCGAACTATGAAGTGAAATACCTTCTCTCTCTCTCTCTCTCTCTCTCTCTCTCTCTCTCTCTCTCTCTCTCTCTCTCTCTCTCTCTCTCTCTCTCTCTCTCTCTCTCTCTCTCTCTCTCTCTCTCTCTCTCTCTCTCAGTGACTGCTGTGGAAAGTAAACTTGGAATTGATAGCACACAAATAAAACACAATAAGTACATTGCTCGTACACTTGTATCCGGGATTAGCTATTTTTAAAGTTGAGTGACTATTCAGATTTATAATACCTTTGCATGTGCAGTTGAATTAGTTTTGAAAATAATACTATCCAGCTGTCATAAAACTTTCGAGTCAGTTTTTTTGTACTCATACTCGAAAATCAACCAATGAAATTGCTTGATTTCTTGTTTCGAGCATGATTTTTGTGCTCCAAGCACTGAGCAAAGTTTTATGCCATCAAGGCCATAGTCCAAATAATTATGATGTTCGAAGTAAGGCGTTAAAAAAAAATATAATAGCCTTTCAAGACGTCATAATTATTTGGACTATCAAGGCCAGGGCTGCCAAAAATGCGTGAGACTCACGCATGTTCATGCTTTTTTGCAGCAGTATCCTTGGATCAATTTTTTCCTCTTTGATCTTTTCTATTTTGGCCAAATCTCACGAATTTGCTTAATGAAAAGTTGGCAGAACTGCTATACATGTGTCAATGAAAACTATATGGCAATCGTATCCCTCAGAGCATTCTGCTCTTTGATTTTTCTCTGTTAGTGAAATGTTTCTTTTCTATAAAACAAGTTACCATTTTGTATAATTTCTCTCTGTTAGTTTGTTCATATCATTATATATTGAGGTGTTATAAAAATTGGACAAAATCGATTTCTGATTGAAAGGAATAATACCAAAGCCAACTGCGAAATCCACACTGCATAGGTTAGAAACAATTAAGATGTTTATAAATAGATACAAAGATATAATTATATATGAAAACAATATATCTATTTATAGGTGAAATAGATTTGTGGTAGGCTGGAGAAAAACTTTTTCAAACCATGTTATAAAATATACTAAATATGCTTAATAACATGAACAGCAAATTTACTAGAAGTACATGCAAGATTGAAAAGATTGTGTACTGCGAGTCAATAGATTACTGTAAACAACAGATGATTCATCCTTGACCTGTTCACCGCTGAATCTATTGACGTTACGCTTCAAGGTTAGTAAATTTATTTATAATTTGTTTCATTGAATACACATATGTATTATTACATTGGTTGCAATGAATTACATTAATTATCCAGTTACCACTATAATATATATAATGTTACTAACTATAAGGAAAGTAAGTGATAGATATGATATTCTTATACATCTAGACATATTTGATCATAATCAAGTTCAAGGTTTTAGTATAACTGATGCTCTGGAGGGGGAAGAGAGGGTATTATTATGGTTTGCAACATTTACTTGAAAGTTTTTTTTAAAATTCTGTCCATTAGTCTATAGATATATATGTCTATGTTTTTCAAAAGCAGTCCTTTATCCATGTAATTGTTCTTTATTGTTTTACACATTATTTTCTAATGTAAACAGCATCCAAACCCATCCAGACCCTCGTAAATAATCCGGTATGCAAAATCATTTTTATTATGTTTTATTATTCTCAACCATCAACTTTCCTGTGTACATAATACATGTTATAAAATTTATACGAACTTAGTATGAATTAAAAAACATTTAAAATAGTTGATTGGAAATCAGTTTCACAATCGTGTTTTATTGGGTGCCTCCTCGGATACGCAAATTACACAATGAAAATACCAAAAAAAAATAAGATGACAAGTGAAACAAGTGATATATAATGTACTGCCATGCTCACAAAAAATGGTTCAATAAAAATATTATTATACATAAATGTTTTGTTACTTATATAAATGTTTTAGTATAATGTAGAGTTATGTGTGTGGACATTCTTCTTTATATTTTTCCTTCAATCACGTCAATGCTATACATTTTAAGTGTATTGTGAATTTTGAAAAGATAACATATAAAGGAGTAGGTCCAGTAAGTACGGAAGCCCTGGAGTGCCACGCAAAAAAATAATTACAACTTGCGCGCACAAGTTACTAAATTGTGCGCACAAGTTACAAACTTACGCGCACGAGTAACTATCTTGTGCGCACAAGTTACATAACTTGCGCGCACGAGTTACAAACTTGCAGTAACTTGTGCGCGCAAGTTGTAATTATTTTTTTGCGTGGCACTCCAGGGCTTCCGTAAGTAAGACCCCTTTTTGGCTCCAAAAAATAGCAGTTATACAAAATTGTTAAAATGTAAACTTTTAGTTATATTTATTGAAGAGAAAAATGCGTCTGCTACATAAAATATCGGCTGTTTTTGACAATACAATGCCCAAATATCGGGCACTAGCATCATTTAGTCATGCAAAATTACTGAAATATTCAAAATTTTAGCATTTTAGTTAAATGTTAGACGGTTTCCGTCTAAAATAAATGGCCGCATTTGTGTTCATTTTTAATACTGAAATGTAATAAAACTGAGAAAGGAAATGGGGAATGTGTCAAAGCGACAACAACCCGACCATAGAGCAGACAACAGCCGAAGGCCACCAATGGGTCTTCAATGTATCGAGAAACTTCCTTGTTGTATTTGATGATAAATCATAACATATATAAAGGTTGAGGATGAACACGAATGCGGCCACTTTCGTTTTTGACATAAAAACATCTGAAAAGTGACATTTTTTGGCATATTTGATAGATTTGTCGTATTTGAGCTTGAATCGGAGCGTTTTTAATGACTACATCAGTTAAAATCTTTCACATAAACTAGTTGAATCAAATGAAAGTTCAAACAGACACTTAAGTGTTTAAAAAGTGTCCAAAATCTTTCGTCAGATGAACCTGCAATTTGAGGCCAAAATCTACTCCCTTATGTCAGAAACACTAATTACATAGGATATAAAAGGTAATTAAATTATACATAGACCAGAAGTGCTGTATTTGACATCCCTTGGCGTCCTTCCTTCCAGGGGAGTGTTCTAGTTTCTCAAAAACATGTTTTAGTGCGAAACTGCAGATCGGGTTTAATGAATATTAAACAAAATGATCACTGCACGGTGTTAACAGACATCATAATAAAGATAACTCCATGAAATTGCACCTCATTGATATATTCGACACTGATTCCAAAAAAGTGTCTCACACTAACGTAACGGCAAGACGGTATAGACAGTTATATTCAAAGAGTACCTTGCGCCACCGGACCAACATATAACGATTTTTGCCTTTTCAAATACCATTATATCCACCGGACCTTCACTCACTTACGTAAATTATCACAATTTATTTCGTACGAATAATGTCGCTTGTGCTTTTTTTTAAAGATAATTCGTTGCTATATATTACAGCATGTCTGTAAACAAGCCTAATACAGCAGATCTCTTGATTACACAAGAGGCCCCAGACCAATCACCACAAAGAACATACCCTGTGAGGACATTCAAGGTGTTTGGAGGTATACAGATCGGGTTAGGCGTAATATTAGAGATTATATGTCTGATAGCGGTCGTCACTGATGCCATGGGCATTCAGAATTATCATGACTGTCTCCTGCATAACGAACAGCTACATAATGACAGTAGTAACTACTGGAGTTGTCGGAAGTACAAAAAAAGTGAGGAGCTATTCTCGTTTGACATAGTGTGTATAATATGTTGTGGATGGGTAAGTTCATAGTTAGATATATGTATTCATTTCAATTGTCGATAAAATTGTAACTCATTTCAATAGAAGCTTAACAACTTTTAAATATATATAAGAAGATGTGGTATGAGTGCCAATGAGACAACTCTCCATCCAAGTCACTATTAAATAAAAGTAAACTTTTATAGGTCAAGGTATGGTCTTCTACACGAAGCTTTGGCTCATACCGAACTGCAAGCTATTAGGGCTCCAAGAAATTACTAGTGTAAAACCATTCAAACGGGAAATTGATTGATTATTGTATGCTTAATGTTTAACAGCAAATATTTGATGCTTTAGGACGCGAATACATAAACAGATGCCAAATAAAAAGTATGGTTAGCAATTGATTGACCGTGAAGAAGGAACTGTGAAGTGATGGTATGGCCGTGAGGGGCACATTCGCCTTTTGTTATGATTCTTTAACTTTTATAAGGTGTGGCACACTCCATACACAGGGCATAAGATTTGAAGTTTCTTATAAACCTTACTCAATACAAAAAAAAACCATGAAAAGCATCAATAGTAAATAGGAGACAGGCCGAACAAAATAGACGAAAAGGCATATGAAGAGCAAACTAAGTCTTCCAAGAAAAATGGAGACGTAACTACACACAAACTATTACAATCGGAGGGTGGAATTGACAATGAAAAAACTTTTATATAGTAAATTGTACCAGAGACAGGTGTATTTTGAATGGCTGGATGCACACTGAAATTGTTTTATTTAACGTTTTTGTACAAACGAGCCTCTTCTAATTACATACTCTACACTTTCAGTTTGTTCTGACTGGTTTCTTGCCGATGTGTATGTCAAGAAAAAGGCAATCAAGTTGGAGAAGTCTGGTAAGTGATGAATCGAGATATGCTTTTGTAATGAAACGAGATGACTTTATGATGGAACGAGATGTGCTTTTGTAATGAAACGAGAATACTTTATGATGAATCGAGATGTGCTTTTGTAATGAAACGAGACGACTTTATGATGAAACTAGATGTGCGTTTGTAATGCATCGAGATGACTTTATGATGAAACGAGATGTGCTTTCGTAATGAACTGAGATTACTTTATGATGAAACGAGATGTGCTTTTGTAATGAAACGAGATGACTTGATAATGAAACGAGGTGTGCTTTGTAATGAAACGAGATGTACTTTTGTTATAAAACGAGATGACTCTATGATGAAACGAGATGACTGTATGATGAAACGAGATGTTTTTGGTGTTGAAACGAGATATTTCTTGTGATGAAACGAGATGTGCTTTTGTGATGAAATGAGATTTGCTTTTCCATTATTTTTTGTTCATTTGTATATTTCCGAGTTTAGTGTGGCGTCCACATCTCTGATCTAGCATACATTATTGTTTAGTAGACATCTGCGAATGAGGTAGTTTGTCGCTGCGTTTAACACCCAATTGGTGGCCTTTGGCTGTTTTTTGTTCTTGAATTGTGATGTCATATTGCATTTCTGATGTAGTGTGTAGAAAAAAGTTAAGAATGAAAAAATAAACATTAAATTGACATAAATGCACGTTTAACACGTTTTGAATTATTATGTTTTTTGTTCTTTAGAAAATTGGGTTCATGGTGTGCAGTATTATTGGCGCATCAATTTTCTGTACGACGGTAATCATACTAGGAGTAAACGGAGTACTATTTGTGAGTACATGTATTGTATTCTATATAAATAAAGTGTTAAATTATTTGGATTCATCTTACGAAATAAGTTTCTAGTCATATTCAGAAAGCTATACAAGACTCATACAACTTCAATGATGCGTGAAAAAGAGGGAGGGGAGGATGGTATGGTTAAAAACAAGAATCAAAGGGTAATCAAAAATCATATTTTCAATTAAAACAGACAACAACAGGGATAAGAAGAGAAAGGCAGATTTTTCACTAATAAGTTAAAGTTCTGAAGTATTGTTATGCATCATTGATAAAACTCAAGATAAAAAGGCTTATTTTAATAACATTCATACGATCTAAGATCGATTTTGGTTGAGGGGTAACAAAGGCAGCTTTACACATTACAACTGTAGCAATAACCGTGAAAAATCTTTATCTTTACTGTTTATTTCGTCATAATATTGAGAATGGAAATGGGGAATGTGTCAAAGAGACAACAACCCGACCATAGAACAGACAACAGCAGAAGGTCACCAAAATGTACATTGTTTTATTTCAGAGATTGTTCTTTGGTGCCAACCCTATTTTATCAGCATTCATTACATTAATAGCATTAGTTGAAACTATAGTGGTGATCGTCACGGCTTCATTTTGTTGCTGCTGTTCCCCCTGGCAGATACCAAGTGAAGGGGTAAAGTTTTATATATACGTTGTTTTAAAAAAGGCATCGTTGCAATGGCAAATTATTATAGCCTATATATATTTGTAGACCTTAATTCTTATAAAACAGGGGCGGAAGATACCAGAGGGACATTCAAACTCGTAGACCAAATATAAAGTGACAAAGTTATGGTGGGAAAAGAAAAAGACAAACAGACAAACAATAGTACATAATACACAACCTGGAAAGCTAAAGACTAAGCAACACGAAGCCCACCAAAAACTGGGGGATCTCAGATGCTCCGGTAGGGTAAGCAGGTCCTGCTCTACAGGTGACATCCGCCGTGTTGCTCATGTTATTTCAAACTCGGTTAATAGGATAATAATATTAAGAACATATCAGACGTTTTCATTAGCCTTGAAAACAAAGCCACGTCCAGCTAACTGCAAAAGAACATTGGCTGCACGTGATTGACGTCACAATTGATATTTGTGTTGGTGTCGCAGGAAAATAGAAATTTGAAGTCTCGTACAAATACTACGGCACATTTTTACAATATATTTTTATTGATTTTCATTGAATCATACATATAAGACATGTATCGAAAAACAAAATATGCATATATACATGTATAAAAAACGTAATCAAATGTTTCAAAGTTCATGTTTTATGCTTATTTCTGATAGTAAAGTTTGTTCATGCAATCAACTAATGACACATATTCTTGTATATTTTTAACAGCAAGCAGTCATATTTGTAAACAGCACACAACCTGGAATGATCATGAATGTGCCACAGACCCAAGGTCCTATGGATAATCCAATTCAGACAACGACTGGACAAACAATGGTCCAATATCCCAGTACACAACAGAACCAAATAGTAAACAAACATGAACTATCTGGGGAACAGATCCCCATTGAAGGCAGTCATCAACCTAGCACTATAGGTTCACCAGGACAACAAGTCTTTGACACCTCCCCGCCACCTTATAAAGAGTAGTTTGACACATCCCCGCCACCTTATAAAGAGTAGTTTGACACCTCCCCGCCACCGTATAAAGAGTAGTTTGACACATCCCCGCCACCTTATAAAGAGTAGTTTGACACATCCCCGCCACCTTATAAAGAGTAGTTTGACACCTCCCCACCACCTTATAAAGAGTAGTTTGACACCTCCCCGCCACCTTATAAAGAGTCTCCCCGCCACCTTATAAAGAGTAGTTTGACACCTCCCCGCCACCTTATAAAGAGTAGTTTGACACCTCCCCGCCACCTTATACAGAGTAGTTAACAGTCTGACATGCATAGTGCGACTCATTAAGCAAATTATACATAATTTTTCTACTTTTTTATATATGTTTTTGTATAAATCAATAGGTTGTAATGTGATTATGGAGTTAGTGAATCGGATTCAATAAAGTATTAATCATGTATACGTAGATTTAAATTAGCATGTTGTTAGTGTATTTGAAGAAACTGAAAAATAATATAAATTTTCATTTTTTAATTTCGATTATTGTTTTGTCTTTCAATTATTTATGACCAAGTTAAAAGAAAAAAATCTGACTTTTGTTTTAAAGATGCTGAAGTAATCTTACCTGCTACTAAATAGGAAATGCACCTTTGTACAAACTACAATGTTATTTTTTGAAAATGTTAGGGCTATTATGGGCTTCATACAAATCATTCTTTAAATATGGACTTATATTATTTTTAAGAAAATTCGTAACGAGTTTTTACTGAATTGTTTAAAAAATAGACGCTACTAAATTTTTTTTTTAATTTTCTCGTCGTTTTTCCTTTTTCCGAATAAAGAGAGGATTCAAAATTTCATTTATCTATAATTTTTAGAAATGCATGATGGCGTTATTAACTTTTTGTCGACCTTGAAGCTGCAAAAATTACAATTTTAGAGAAGATTTAATGCATGTTTAGAAGGAAAGTTATAGGGTGAAATAAACTCAGGGGACATTCGCTTTACCTTTTTATACATTAATTTTTTTTCGCGAAAGAAATCAAATTATAGCTTGAGTGATAACAATATGTCCAAGAGAGAACTTCTTGACATTTTATTTCAATTTATTCTTTTCATACTATGTTATTGTATATGTTGTATTTGATAAGTATATTGTTTATGCATTAAATAAAATGTTATGGTTATATAGAGGTATTAGCAGCATCAAATAAAAAAATCCCAATAAAGTTAAACCGACAAAATTTCGCCAAACATAGCAAAGCCTGTTATGAATTGCTGTCTACAAACATGATGAAAATGACAGGTTATTATACTTTATATCTAGCTATTGAATATGTAACATTAAATTGACAAATTATGCAGGCTGATGCATGGAAAATGCATTTTTTTTTCGTGATCAGGAAGAAACATTAAAAGAAAAATCATATCACATAATACCGAACTCCGAAAAGAATTCAAACGAAAATTTCCGTACTAAATGGCAAAATCAAAAGCTTAAAAACATCAATCGAATGGATAACAACTGCCATTTTTCTGACTTGGTACAGGCATGTCCTTATTATCAAAAAGATCGAGTTTGAATATTGGTGGCGTCACTTTTACCGTTCAAGAATTATGCCTCTTGATGAATGGAGAAATTGCTAGATTTTTCGTTTCAGTTCTAGATCTTGCTTCAACTATATGAAACTTATCCACAATGCTTATTACCACAAACAAAACAGATCAAGTATGAATTTTGGTGGCGTAGTTTTTACAGTTCAAGCGTTATGCTCCTTTTACAGATGAAAAAAAATTGCTGAGTTTTTTGTTTCCGATCCCTTACTTTAGTTTGTCTCAACTAAATGTATATTAAATGTATATATAATGCTTATTACCACAAAACTCAGTTAAAGTTTAAATTTTCGTAGCGTCACTTTAACAGCTCTTGAGTTATTTCCTTTTATAAAGTTATATGCTAGCCGGGGCATCATCTGTGTCCATATGGACACATTTCCTATTCATTTTCAGTATTTTCCTACATATTGTATCATTCACCATCCGAAATTACGAAAGTCTCCCAAATCATCTTCATGTGTATTGATGCACAAATGCATATTTATAAATGTCATTTTTTCATAAAGGTTTTTATATAAGCTTTCGATCTTTCTATTTGTCAACATTCCAATACTCAGCATTAATATACCCTCAGCTCCATCGTTTGACGGTTGCGTATCGTATTTTAAGTGACGACTATGCATGTTCACAGTACTCTGATTTAAGTCACAAAACCGACACTACTTATGTTTTTCATATATATCATTGAACAAAATAGAAAATAGTTAATAAATAAATAAATTAATAAAAGAAGAATACAAAAAAACACGAAAATTACTTTTTATGGCAGTTTATAATAGTTACAACTAAAATGTGTGGTAAATTCAGAAATTAACACACTTGTCAAGAATATTTTTTGGTAAAAATTACTACAAGCACCAACGTTTATTAAAAAAAACAATAATGTATAAATGTTGGAGAACACGAATAAAAGTTTTTTTTTCCTTTGATGTAATAGCTGTCTTCGCCTTTCTATTGGAGTGTTTCTGAAGTACATCCACTCAGTCTAATTCCTTAAATACTTTACCTGAAGACAGCAATATATGATTAAACTGAAAAAAAATTGCGTAAGGCCTATACATTTTATCTTTAACCAACAAAGCTATATGAATTGACAATATGACTATCATACGTGACTTGACTGTCAACTAGCCACTTATGCAATCTAAAGAAATTTGTAGTGACAAAAGTAGGTAATATGGAGGCAAGCAAGGACGATGCATCAAACAATGGTAAAAACTCTGAAAGTATTAAAGGTAAGCATGTCTCTATTAAAACCATGATAGTTAATCAAAAGCCTTAAATATGTATTCTTCATGTGTAGATGCTTCTGTAAATTAAAAATTTCAAACACATATAACAATGATGATGTGGTATGATTGCCAATGAGAAAACACGCCATAAGAGACAAAATCAAAGAGCTGAAAGCTCTGAAGAAAAATGACGCCACTGTCTCTAATATTGGGATAGTTTTTATGCAAGTCTTGATTTTCACGTACCGTAATTAGTTTAACAATGCAACATGTATCGTGAGCATATAATTGATATTCGTATATGTGTGTGTGTGTGAAGTGAAGGTGACAACTGGCTGTTTTTTTAAGACAAATGAATAGGTCAAGACTAGCTGAATTGTACAAATAAATACCATAGAAAGGCTTGTATATTTCTCACTGGTACATAGTCTGAATACGGGTCCGTTCGCTTCCATTCACGTTTGCGCCCACTCATTTTCACCCCCTTTCACTTTCACACCCTACATGTTCGCACCCAATCTTAATTGGTTTTGTGTTTAATAACTCTGTAAGCAAGTGTTTTCTTATAAGTATAATTGTTGTCATTGTCTCAAAATAAAGTAAGACAGCAATTTTTTTTTGTGTTGAATAAATCTTAATCATGTTTTGGATAGGGTATTGCTAAAAATAATAATAATCCTTTCTAAATAAAGTGGTATTTTGTTAACGTTTTATTTTGTGTTGAATAACTCTTAATCATGTTTTGGTTAGTGTATTGCTATAACTTGTTTCATTGACTTGTTTCAAAATGAAGTGAGATTCTGACTATGTTTGTTTCTGTGTGTTGAATAAATTTTATCATGTTTTGGTTATATTAGTGGATTGCTATATTTTGGTTTCTATGTTTTATTGTTTCGTTGTTTCAGATCAATGGGACCAAGCTGTTAAAAACAATTATCTTTTGTGTTTTTTCCTTTAAAATCTTCAATGTTTTACTCATACCAAGCTATAAATACATTCAGTATTTACACCAAAGCAATTTAAAACAACAACCATGATTTTCCAATTATTCAACTTGAATTTGAATTAAAATTGGGCACGAATGAGTAGAGTGTGAATGTGCGAACGTGTAGGGTGCGAAAATGTATTGGGCACAAACAGACCTGATACCACACAGTCTGAACCCCCTTCTCCCACAAAATATTAAGTAAATAATCTTTTTGTTACTGCTATCAAAGGTCTAATGAAACTCAGATAATTTCAAACATTTGTCAAAGAATTCTAGTCAAACCGGCACCTAGTTAAATTGGCACCTGGACAAATCATCACCTGGTTAAAATCGACACCTGATATAGTCAATTCGTCACCCATGTTAAATATATATTTTTAACAGTATTTTAAGCAATAGGGTAAAAATAAGAAAGGGCTTGCCAGAATTTTTTTCAGTATTTAAGCAAAAAGAGTTAAATACTAACTTTCACATTTTTGGGTGTTCATGTACATTTTGTATATATTTATTTTTCTCAACTAAATGACTTTTTTGGTGTAGTTTTAATGATATATTTATATGAGTAGTCCAAATAATTATTACGTCTGGCAAGGCTTTTTAAATTTTATTCTGGAACACTTTCCTATGACCGCAAGGCTATGTTAATTTTTTTTCTGGGACGCCTTCCTACGAACGTCTCAATTTAAATAGGAGTGTGTACGGAAGGATTCATGCCCACTGACCCAAAGGAAATTAATAATTAAAGAGTTAGAAATGGGGTTCCTCCTAGAATTAACGGTGATAAGATACGAAGTGACATATCCAGAAATCAACGCCACTTTGCTTATTTGAATATTATACTAAAGAAATCGGATACGGGTCACGGAAATTACATTAAAATGATAGGGAATTTTGAAAAAAATGTTTGTTTTAATTTTAATTTAAGTGATAGACAGGTTGCCGGGGCAGAACATGAATATACATAACAATATACACCATTTAAACGAAACATAATGACTGTTGTTGCAAAAATACAGGTTCCTGAGCTATTTTAAAAATCGAAGCGAGAGGCTTTTAATATTGCAGTGTAAAATACAGGCTAAAATGGCTGAAACGTCAAATTTGCAGACTTCGTGTTGAAAATTGGCTACTAAGGTCATTACAAAAACAGGTTGCCGGGGTGAAATTTGAAACTTGAATTTCCAAAGAATAAGCAAGTCCAAACCTTGTATGTGTAGTCGTTGAACTCTAGGTTCCCACGTAAAGTTAAAATGTCACTATTTCAAGAAGAATAAACTCACGAAAGCACGAAAAATTCACTAAATTCGCGTTCATTGTTTTGATTTTGACCGCCTGACAAGTTTACGGAACTATCAAAGTGATTGTAAATAAGGACTCTGTGACGGGCAACTTATAATATCCGTGTTTTAAAGATTTTAATGATATCAAGCCAGTCCAGTTCAAACTACTATCACGTGGTACAATTCTCATTTACATATTATGAATATTAATAAGCAAAACCACTACTAATTTCTGGCTATGAATAGTCCGAGATTACTGGGTACAAGTCAAATCGGCACCCATAGAAAAAGTCAAATCCGCACCTGGTTAAATCGGCATCTAGTCAAATCGGCAACTATTTAAAAGTCAATTCGGCATCCAATAATATTTGATATAATATATGGGACTGGGAAATGGGGTTCCTCCTAGAATTAACGGTGATAAGATACGAAGTGAATAGTCCCGAGATTACTGGGACAAGTCAAATCGGCACCTAGTTAATTCGGCATCTAGTCAAATCGGCACCTATTTAAAATTCAATTCGGCATCCAATAATACTTGATATAATATATGGGACTGGGACTATTTAAGTTTGTAATTTAAGTATACTAGCATAAAAGTCCCCCACGGTCCCAGCTTGTCTGGCAAATCAGCCGTCGGACATCAGAGTAATCTCGAACTATGAAGTGAAATACCTTCTCTCTCTCTCTCTCTCTCTCTCTCTCTCTCTCTCTCTCTCTCTCTCTCTCTCTCTCTCTCTCTCTCTCTCTCTCTCTCTCTCTCTCTCTCTCTCTCTCTCTCTCTCTCTCTCTCTCTCTCTCTCAGTGACTGCTGTGGAAAGTAAACTTGGAATTGATAGCACACAAATAAAACACAATAAGTACATTGCTCGTACACTTGTATCCGGGATTAGCTATTTTTAAAGTTGAGTGACTATTCAGATTTATAATACCTTTGCATGTGCAGTTGAATTAGTTTTGAAAATAATACTATCCAGCTGTCATAAAACTTTCGAGTCAGTTTTTTTGTACTCATACTCGAAAATCAACCAATGAAATTGCTTGATTTCTTGTTTCGAGCATGATTTTTGTGCTCCAAGCACTGAGCAAAGTTTTATGCCATCAAGGCCATAGTCCAAATAATTATGATGTTCGAAGTAAGGCGTTAAAAAAAAATATAATAGCCTTTCAAGACGTCATAATTATTTGGACTATCAAGGCCAGGGCTGCCAAAAATGCGTGAGACTCACGCATGTTCATGCTTTTTTGCAGCAGTATCCTTGGATCAATTTTTTCCTCTTTGATCTTTTCTATTTTGGCCAAATCTCACGAATTTGCTTAATGAAAAGTTGGCAGAACTGCTATACATGTGTCAATGAAAACTATATGGCAATCGTATCCCTCAGAGCATTCTGCTCTTTGATTTTTCTCTGTTAGTGAAATGTTTCTTTTCTATAAAACAAGTTACCATTTTGTATAATTTCTCTCTGTTAGTTTGTTCATATCATTATATATTGAGGTGTTATAAAAATTGGACAAAATCGATTTCTGATTGAAAGGAATAATACCAAAGCCAACTGCGAAATCCACACTGCATAGGTTAGAAACAATTAAGATGTTTATAAATAGATACAAAGATATAATTATATATGAAAACAATATATCTATTTATAGGTGAAATAGATTTGTGGTAGGCTGGAGAAAAACTTTTTCAAACCATGTTATAAAATATACTAAATATGCTTAATAACATGAACAGCAAATTTACTAGAAGTACTTGCAAGATTGAAAAGATTGTGTACTGCGAGTCAATAGATTACTGTAAACAACAGATGATTCATCCTTGACCTGTTCACCGCTGAATCTATTGACGTTACGCTTCAAGGTTAGTAAATTTATTTATAATTTGTTTCATTGAATACACATATGTATTATTACATTGGTTGCAATGAATTACATTAATTATCCAGTTACCACTATAATATATATAATGTTACTAACTATAAGGAAAGTAAGTGATAGATATGATATTCTTATACATCTAGACATATTTGATCATAATCAAGTTCAAGGTTTTAGTATAACTGATGCTCTGGAGGGGGAAGAGAGGGTATTATTATGGTTTGCAACATTTACTTGAAAGTTTTTTTTAAAATTCTGTCCATTAGTCTATAGATATATATGTCTATGTTTTTCAAAAGCAGTCCTTTATCCATGTAATTGTTCTTTATTGTTTTACACATTATTTTCTAATGTACACAGCATCCAAACCCATCCAGACCCTCGTAAATAATCCGGTATGCAAAATCATTTTTATTATGTTTTATTATTCTCAACCATCAACTTTCCTGTGTACATAATACATGTTATAAAATTTATACGAACTTAGTATGAATTAAAAAACATTTAAAATAGTTGATTGGAAATCAGTTTCACAATCGTGTTTTATTGGGTGCCTCCTCGGATACGCAAATTACACAATGAAAATACCAAAAAAAAATAAGATGACAAGTGAAACAAGTGATATATAATGTACTGCCATGCTCACAAAAAATGGTTCAATAAAAATATTATTATACATAAATGTTTTGTTACTTATATAAATGTTTTAGTATAATGTAGAGTTATGTGTGTGGACATTCTTCTTTATATTTTTCCTTCAATCACGTCAATGCTATACATTTTAAGTGTATTGTGAATTTTGAAAAGATAACATATAAAGGAGTAGGTCCAGTAAGTACGGAAGCCCTGGAGTGCCACGCAAAAAAATAATTACAACTTGCGCGCACAAGTTACTAAATTGTGCGCACAAGTTACAAACTTACGCGCACGAGTAACTATCTTGTGCGCACAAGTTACATAACTTGCGCGCACGAGTTACAAACTTGCAGTAACTTGTGCGCGCAAGTTGTAATTATTTTTTTGCGTGGCACTCCAGGGCTTCCGTAAGTAAGACCCCTTTTTGGCTCCAAAAAATAGCAGTTATACAAAATTGTTAAAATGTAAACTTTTAGTTATATTTATTGAAGAGAAAAATGCGTCTGCTACATAAAATATCGGCTGTTTTTGACAATACAATGCCCAAATATCGGGCACTAGCATCATTTAGTCATGCAAAATTACTGAAATATTCAAAATTTTAGCATTTTAGTTAAATGTTAGACGGTTTCCGTCTAAAATAAATGGCCGCATTTGTGTTCATTTTTAATACTGAAATGTAATAAAACTGAGAAAGGAAATGGGGAATGTGTCAAAGCGACAACAACCCGACCATAGAGCAGACAACAGCCGAAGGCCACCAATGGGTCTTCAATGTATCGAGAAACTTCCTTGTTGTATTTGATGATAAATCATAACATATATAAAGGTTGAGGATGAACACGAATGCGGCCACTTTCGTTTTTGACATAAAAACATCTGAAAAGTGACATTTTTTGGCATATTTGATAGATTTGTCGTATTTGAGCTTGAATCGGAGCGTTTTTAATGACTACATCAGTTAAAATCTTTCACATAAACTAGTTGAATCAAATGAAAGTTCAAACAGACACTTAAGTGTTTAAAAAGTGTCCAAAATCTTTCGTCAGATGAACCTGCAATTTGAGGCCAAAATCTACTCCCTTATGTCAGAAACACTAATTACATAGGATATAAAAGGTAATTAAATTATACATAGACCAGAAGTGCTGTATTTGACATCCCTTGGCGTCCTTCCTTCCAGGGGAGTGTTCTAGTTTCTCAAAAACATGTTTTAGTGCGAAACTGCAGATCGGGTTTAATGAATATTAAACAAAATGATCACTGCACGGTGTTAACAGACATCATAATAAAGATAACTCCATGAAATTGCACCTCATTGATATATTCGACACTGATTCCAAAAAAGTGTCTCACACTAACGTAACGGCAAGACGGTATAGACAGTTATATTCAAAGAGTACCTTGCGCCACCGGACCAACATATAACGATTTTTGCCTTTTCAAATACCATTATATCCACCGGACCTTCACTCACTTACGTAAATTATCACAATTTATTTCGTACGAATAATGTCGCTTGTGCTTTTTTTTAAAGATAATTCGTTGCTATATATTACAGCATGTCTGTAAACAAGCCTAATACAGCAGATCTCTTGATTACACAAGAGGCCCCAGACCAATCACCACAAAGAACATACCCTGTGAGGACATTCAAGGTGTTTGGAGGTATACAGATCGGGTTAGGCGTAATATTAGAGATTATATGTCTGATAGCGGTCGTCACTGATGCCATGGGCATTCAGAATTATCATGACTGTCTCCTGCATAACGAACAGCTACATAATGACAGTAGTAACTACTGGAGTTGTCGGAAGTACAAAAAAAGTGAGGAGCTATTCTCGTTTGACATAGTGTGTATAATATGTTGTGGATGGGTAAGTTCATAGTTAGATATATGTATTCATTTCAATTGTCGATAAAATTGTAACTCATTTCAATAGAAGCTTAACAACTTTTAAATATATATAAGAAGATGTGGTATGAGTGCCAATGAGACAACTCTCCATCCAAGTCACTATTAAATAAAAGTAAACTTTTATAGGTCAAGGTATGGTCTTCTACACGAAGCTTTGGCTCATACCGAACTGCAAGCTATTAGGGCTCCAAGAAATTACTAGTGTAAAACCATTCAAACGGGAAATTGATTGATTATTGTATGCTTAATGTTTAACAGCAAATATTTGATGCTTTAGGACGCGAATACATAAACAGATGCCAAATAAAAAGTATGGTTAGCAATTGATTGACCGTGAAGAAGGAACTGTGAAGTGATGGTATGGCCGTGAGGGGCACATTCGCCTTTTGTTATGATTCTTTAACTTTTATAAGGTGTGGCACACTCCATACACAGGGCATAAGATTTGAAGTTTCTTATAAACCTTACTCAATACAAAAAAAAACCATGAAAAGCATCAATAGTAAATAGGAGACAGGCCGAACAAAATAGACGAAAAGGCATATGAAGAGCAAACTAAGTCTTCCAAGAAAAATGGAGACGTAACTACACACAAACTATTACAATCGGAGGGTGGAATTGACAATGAAAAAACTTTTATATAGTAAATTGTACCAGAGACAGGTGTATTTTGAATGGCTGGATGCACACTGAAATTGTTTTATTTAACGTTTTTGTACAAACGAGCCTCTTCTAATTACATACTCTACACTTTCAGTTTGTTCTGACTGGTTTCTTGCCGATGTGTATGTCAAGAAAAAGGCAATCAAGTTGGAGAAGTCTGGTAAGTGATGAATCGAGATATGCTTTTGTAATGAAACGAGATGACTTTATGATGGAACGAGATGTGCTTTTGTAATGAAACGAGAATACTTTATGATGAATCGAGATGTGCTTTTGTAATGAAACGAGACGACTTTATGATGAAACTAGATGTGCGTTTGTAATGCATCGAGATGACTTTATGATGAAACGAGATGTGCTTTCGTAATGAACTGAGATTACTTTATGATGAAACGAGATGTGCTTTTGTAATGAAACGAGATGACTTGATAATGAAACGAGGTGTGCTTTGTAATGAAACGAGATGTACTTTTGTTATAAAACGAGATGACTCTATGATGAAACGAGATGACTGTATGATGAAACGAGATGTTTTTGGTGTTGAAACGAGATATTTCTTGTGATGAAACGAGATGTGCTTTTGTGATGAAATGAGATTTGCTTTTCCATTATTTTTTGTTCATTTGTATATTTCCGAGTTTAGTGTGGCGTCCACATCTCTGATCTAGCATACATTATTGTTTAGTAGACATCTGCGAATGAGGTAGTTTGTCGCTGCGTTTAACACCCAATTGGTGGCCTTTGGCTGTTTTTTGTTCTTGAATTGTGATGTCATATTGCATTTCTGATGTAGTGTGTAGAAAAAAGTTAAGAATGAAAAAATAAACATTAAATTGACATAAATGCACGTTTAACACGTTTTGAATTATTATGTTTTTTGTTCTTTAGAAAATTGGGTTCATGGTGTGCAGTATTATTGGCGCATCAATTTTCTGTACGACGGTAATCATACTAGGAGTAAACGGAGTACTATTTGTGAGTACATGTATTGTATTCTATATAAATAAAGTGTTAAATTATTTGGATTCATCTTACGAAATAAGTTTCTAGTCATATTCAGAAAGCTATACAAGACTCATACAACTTCAATGATGCGTGAAAAAGAGGGAGGGGAGGATGGTATGGTTAAAAACAAGAATCAAAGGGTAATCAAAAATCATATTTTCAATTAAAACAGACAACAACAGGGATAAGAAGAGAAAGGCAGATTTTTCACTAATAAGTTAAAGTTCTGAAGTATTGTTATGCATCATTGATAAAACTCAAGATAAAAAGGCTTATTTTAATAACATTCATACGATCTAAGATCGATTTTGGTTGAGGGGTAACAAAGGCAGCTTTACACATTACAACTGTAGCATAACCGTGAAAAATCTTTATCTTTACTGTTTATTTCGTCATAATATTGAGAATGGAAATGGGGAATGTGTCAAAGAGACAACAACCCGACCATAGAACAGACAACAGCAGAAGGTCACCAAAATGTACATTGTTTTATTTCAGAGATTGTTCTTTGGTGCCAACCCTATTTTATCAGCATTCATTACATTAATAGCATTAGTTGAAACTATAGTGGTGATCGTCACGGCTTCATTTTGTTGCTGCTGTTCCCCCTGGCAGATACCAAGTGAAGGGGTAAAGTTTTATATATACGTTGTTTTAAAAAAGGCATCGTTGCAATGGCAAATTATTATAGCCTATATATATTTGTAGACCTTAATTCTTATAAAACAGGGGCGGAAGATACCAGAGGGACATTCAAACTCGTAGACCAAATATAAAGTGACAAAGTTATGGTGGGAAAAGAAAAAGACAAACAGACAAACAATAGTACATAATACACAACCTGGAAAGCTAAAGACTAAGCAACACGAAGCCCACCAAAAACTGGGGGATCTCAGATGCTCCGGTAGGGTAAGCAGGTCCTGCTCTACAGGTGACATCCGCCGTGTTGCTCATGTTATTTCAAACTCGGTTAATAGGATAATAATATTAAGAACATATCAGACGTTTTCATTAGCCTTGAAAACAAAGCCACGTCCAGCTAACTGCAAAAGAACATTGGCTGCACGTGATTGACGTCACAATTGATATTTGTGTTGGTGTCGCAGGAAAATAGAAATTTGAAGTCTCGTACAAATACTACGGCACATTTTTACAATATATTTTTATTGATTTTCATTGAATCATACATATAAGACATGTATCGAAAAACAAAATATGCATATATACATGTATAAAAAACGTAATCAAATGTTTCAAAGTTCATGTTTTATGCTTATTTCTGATAGTAAAGTTTGTTCATGCAATCAACTAATGACACATATTCTTGTATATTTTTAACAGCAAGCAGTCATATTTGTAAACAGCACACAACCTGGAATGATCATGAATGTGCCACAGACCCAAGGTCCTATGGATAATCCAATTCAGACAACGACTGGACAAACAATGGTCCAATATCCCAGTACACAACAGAACCAAATAGTAAACAAACATGAACTATCTGGGGAACAGATCCCCATTGAAGGCAGTCATCAACCTAGCACTATAGGTTCACCAGGACAACAAGTCTTTGACACCTCCCCGCCACCTTATAAAGAGTAGTTTGACACATCCCCGCCACCTTATAAAGAGTAGTTTGACACCTCCCCGCCACCGTATAAAGAGTAGTTTGACACATCCCCGCCACCTTATAAAGAGTAGTTTGACACATCCCCGCCACCTTATAAAGAGTAGTTTGACACCTCCCCACCACCTTATAAAGAGTAGTTTGACACCTCCCCGCCACCTTATAAAGAGTCTCCCCGCCACCTTATAAAGAGTAGTTTGACACCTCCCCGCCACCTTATAAAGAGTAGTTTGACACCTCCCCGCCACCTTATACAGAGTAGTTAACAGTCTGACATGCATAGTGCGACTCATTAAGCAAATTATACATAATTTTTCTACTTTTTTATATATGTTTTTGTATAAATCAATAGGTTGTAATGTGATTATGGAGTTAGTGAATCGGATTCAATAAAGTATTAATCATGTATACGTAGATTTAAATTAGCATGTTGTTAGTGTATTTGAAGAAACTGAAAAATAATATAAATTTTCATTTTTTAATTTCGATTATTGTTTTGTCTTTCAATTATTTATGACCAAGTTAAAAGAAAAAAATCTGACTTTTGTTTTAAAGATGCTGAAGTAATCTTACCTGCTACTAAATAGGAAATGCACCTTTGTACAAACTACAATGTTATTTTTTGAAAATGTTAGGGCTATTATGGGCTTCATACAAATCATTCTTTAAATATGGACTTATATTATTTTTAAGAAAATTCGTAACGAGTTTTTACTGAATTGTTTAAAAAATAGACGCTACTAAATTTTTTTTTAATTTTCTCGTCGTTTTTCCTTTTTCCGAATAAAGAGAGGATTCAAAATTTCATTTATCTATAATTTTTAGAAATGCATGATGGCGTTATTAACTTTTTGTCGACCTTGAAGCTGCAAAAATTACAATTTTAGAGAAGATTTAATGCATGTTTAGAAGGAAAGTTATAGGGTGAAATAAACTCAGGGGACATTCGCTTTACCTTTTTATACATTAATTTTTTTTCGCGAAAGAAATCAAATTATAGCTTGAGTGATAACAATATGTCCAAGAGAGAACTTCTTGACATTTTATTTCAATTTATTCTTTTCATACTATGTTATTGTATATGTTGTATTTGATAAGTATATTGTTTATGCATTAAATAAAATGTTATGGTTATATAGAGGTATTAGCAGCATCAAATAAAAAAATCCCAATAAAGTTAAACCGACAAAATTTCGCCAAACATAGCAAAGCCTGTTATGAATTGCTGTCTACAAACATGATGAAAATGACAGGTTATTATACTTTATATCTAGCTATTGAATATGTAACATTAAATTGACAAATTATGCAGGCTGATGCATGGAAAATGCATTTTTTTTCGTGATCAGGAAGAAACATTAAAAGAAAAATCATATCACATAATACCGAACTCCGAAAAGAATTCAAACGAAAATTTCCGTACTAAATGGCAAAATCAAAAGCTTAAAAACATCAATCGAATGGATAACAACTGCCATTTTTCTGACTTGGTACAGGCATGTCCTTATTATCAAAAAGATCGAGTTTGAATATTGGTGGCGTCACTTTTACCGTTCAAGAATTATGCCTCTTGATGAATGGAGAAATTGCTAGATTTTTCGTTTCAGTTCTAGATCTTGCTTCAACTATATGAAACTTATCCACAATGCTTATTACCACAAACAAAACAGATCAAGTATGAATTTTGGTGGCGTAGTTTTTACAGTTCAAGCGTTATGCTCCTTTTACAGATGAAAAAAAATTGCTGAGTTTTTTGTTTCCGATCCCTTACTTTAGTTTGTCTCAACTAAATGTATATTAAATGTATATATAATGCTTATTACCACAAAACTCAGTTAAAGTTTAAATTTTCGTAGCGTCACTTTAACAGCTCTTGAGTTATTTCCTTTATAAAGTTATATGCTAGCCGGGGCATCATCTGTGTCCATATGGACACATTTCCTATTCATTTTCAGTATTTTCCTACATATTGTATCATTCACCATCCGAAATTACGAAAGTCTCCCAAATCATCTTCATGTGTATTGATGCACAAATGCATATTTATAAATGTCATTTTTTCATAAAGGTTTTTATATAAGCTTTCGATCTTTCTATTTGTCAACATTCCAATACTCAGCATTAATATACCCTCAGCTCCATCGTTTGACGGTTGCGTATCGTATTTTAAGTGACGACTATGCATGTTCACAGTACTCTGATTTAAGTCACAAAACCGACACTACTTATGTTTTTCATATATATCATTGAACAAAATAGAAAATAGTTAATAAATAAATAAATTAATAAAAGAAGAATACAAAAAAACACGAAAATTACTTTTTATGGCAGTTTATAATAGTTACAACTAAAATGTGTGGTAAATTCAGAAATTAACACACTTGTCAAGAATATTTTTTGGTAAAAATTACTACAAGCACCAACGTTTATTAAAAAAAACAATAATGTATAAATGTTGGAGAACACGAATAAAAGTTTTTTTTTCCTTTGATGTAATAGCTGTCTTCGCCTTTCTATTGGAGTGTTTCTGAAGTACATCCACTCAGTCTAATTCCTTAAATACTTTACCTGAAGACAGCAATATATGATTAAACTGAAAAAAAATTGCGTAAGGCCTATACATTTTATCTTTAACCAACAAAGCTATATGAATTGACAATATGACCATCATACGTGACTTGACTGTCAACTAGCCACTTATGCAATCTAAAGAAATTTGTAGTGACAAAAGTAGGTAATATGGAGGCAAGCAAGGACGATGCATCAAACAATGGTAAAAACTCTGAAAGTATTAAAGGTAAGCATGTCTCTATTAAAACCATGATAGTTAATCAAAAGCCTTAAATATGTATTCTTCATGTGTAGATGCTTCTGTAAATTAAAAATTTCAAACACATATAACAATGATGATGTGGTATGATTGCCAATGAGAAAACACGCCATAAGAGACAAAATCAAAGAGCTGAAAGCTCTGAAGAAAAATGACGCCACTGTCTCTAATATTGGGATAGTTTTTATGCAAGTCTTGATTTTCACGTACCGTAATTAGTTTAACAATGCAACATGTATCGTGAGCATATAATTGATATTCGTATATGTGTGTGTGTGTGAAGTGAAGGTGACAACTGGCTGTTTTTTTAAGACAAATGAATAGGTCAAGACTAGCTGAATTGTACAAATAAATACCATAGAAAGGCTTGTATATTTCTCACTGGTACATAGTCTGAATACGGGTCCGTTCGCTTCCATTCACGTTTGCGCCCACTCATTTTCACCCCCTTTCACTTTCACACCCTACATGTTCGCACCCAATCTTAATTGGTTTTGTGTTTAATAACTCTGTAAGCAAGTGTTTTCTTATAAGTATAATTGTTGTCATTGTCTCAAAATAAAGTAAGACAGCAATTTTTTTTTTGTGTTGAATAAATCTTAATCATGTTTTGGATAGGGTATTGCTAAAAATAATAATAATCCTTTCTAAATAAAGTGGTATTTTGTTAACGTTTTATTTTGTGTTGAATAACTCTTAATCATGTTTTGGTTAGTGTATTGCTATAACTTGTTTCATTGACTTGTTTCAAAATGAAGTGAGATTCTGACTATGTTTGTTTCTGTGTGTTGAATAAATTTTATCATGTTTTGGTTATATTAGTGGATTGCTATATTTTGGTTTCTATGTTTTATTGTTTCGTTGTTTCAGATCAATGGGACCAAGCTGTTAAAAACAATTATCTTTTGTGTTTTTTCCTTTAAAATCTTCAATGTTTTACTCATACCAAGCTATAAATACATTCAGTATTTACACCAAAGCAATTTAAAACAACAACCATGATTTTCCAATTATTCAACTTGAATTTGAATTAAAATTGGGCACGAATGAGTAGAGTGTGAATGTGCGAACGTGTAGGGTGCGAAAATGTATTGGGCACAAACAGACCTGATACCACACAGTCTGAACCCCCTTCTCCCACAAAATATTAAGTAAATAATCTTTTTGTTACTGCTATCAAAGGTCTAATGAAACTCAGATAATTTCAAACATTTGTCAAAGAATTCTAGTCAAACCGGCACCTAGTTAAATTGGCACCTGGACAAATCATCACCTGGTTAAAATCGACACCTGATATAGTCAATTCGTCACCCATGTTAAATATATATTTTTAACAGTATTTTAAGCAATAGGGTAAAAATAAGAAAGGGCTTGCCAGAATTTTTTTCAGTATTTAAGCAAAAAGAGTTAAATACTAACTTTCACATTTTTGGGTGTTCATGTACATTTTGTATATATTTATTTTTCTCAACTAAATGACTTTTTTGGTGTAGTTTTAATGATATATTTATATGAGTAGTCCAAATAATTATTACGTCTGGCAAGGCTTTTTAAATTTTATTCTGGAACACTTTCCTATGACCGCAAGGCTATGTTAATTTTTTTTCTGGGACGCCTTCCTACGAACGTCGTAGGAAGGCGTCCCAGAAAAATAATAAAATAGCCTTGCCAGACGTCATAATTATTTTGACTAATACATGAGATATTGGGTATTTTTCTGCATTATTTTAACCAGTTGAGCATTTTACAGGATTGTTGGTTTAATGCTGTATAAACTTTACTGGAAAAAAAAACACCTTAAATTTGCTAATTATTTTGCATGAAAGTTTGATTTATTGAAAGGGACTCATAGTTTTCCATTTTATTTTAATAATTGACTTGTTTTTACAATTACACAAATTGTCTAATTGTTAAAACAACAGCTTTGGTAAGGGCTTCGTTGTTTACCTTTATACACAACATTATTATATTCACTTTCGTTTCGTTGTTTACCAAAATACACAACAACATATTCACTATGTACTTGGTAACAGTAATTAATTAATTGAATAGAAAATATTATAACAAATATTATTGGATGCCGAATTGACGTCGAATAGGTGCCGATTTGACTAGATGCCAATTTAACCAGGTGCCGACTTGACTTGTACGTTTCAATTCCTCTGCGATCGTTTGCGGTATTTTCTTGAGAAAATCTATTTTCCATCATCAAAGAGAAGAAGAAACTGCTTTAAAATGATTCTGGAACGCTTCATGATTGTTAAAATAAGTTTAATTCACTCAAAAACAATTTTAAAACTTGCGATGTTTAAGCAGGAAGTTTCCAAAGCATGTGTAAAAGAAGAAATTAACCGGTGAGAGTGGAAATCCGTATATGACAGATATCCCTATAGTACGACTTTGAAAGTAAAACAGTTCAATCCTTTTGTAAAACAGTCTTTAATATACCTATCACATTAATGTTTGAAGGGTCTTAAGCTTATTCAAACCATATAAGTCGGTATGAAACACCAAAACGGAATGAACAATAACCGATTACGTTTTGTAGTTTACAAATTCTAAAACTGGTTTCCGTCAAACTACAACACTTTGTTCGAGTGTAGTGGAATTCAAGTAGAAACCAGTGTAAACTGGGTCCTGGCTGATTTAATACTACACAATGATGCATAATGATAACACAAGCAGATTCCAGTTTGTATGGAAAATAGTAAATACAAAACCAAGCGCGGTAGGCAGAGAAATGAAATGAAGTTCAGGTCGGCAGTTATGGAACAATGACTGCGTCATTTTCCAATGACACAGCAATTAACAGCAATATGTCACCGTACGGCCTTTAATAATGAACAATGGCCAAACCGCATAATCAGCTATAAAATGCCCCGAAATCACAAATGTAAAACAATTAAAACGAGAAAACTGACGACCTAATTGATGTACAAAAAATGAACAAAAAACAAATATGTAACACAGCAATAAACGACAATCACTGAATTACAGGCTCATGACTTGGGACAGGCACATATCTACAGATATGACGGGATTAAACATGTTAGCGGGTTCCCAACCCTCCCCCTAAAGTGTAACAGTACAACATAAGAACGAACTATAAAAATCAGTTGAAAAAGGCTTAACCCATCAGATGGACACACATATAAATACATATAACAAAAATATGTGGACGTGACCGGGTACTTGTTCATCTCAACAACAACAAAAAAAGAAATAGTACAGATCTGAGAGTACTCGCAACTTCTGACAGCTAGTTCAAAGCCAATAACAACTTATATAAAAAAATCATGCATCTAAGACTAAATTATCAATCAGTACGCATCCAAAATCCAATGGATTTAGTGAAAAGACATCATAAACAGTCAGAGAAAAAAGTGGCCCTGTGCAATGCCAAGATACGGGAGTCGACAGATTGCAGCTCAATGAAAGTGCACATGTATATAACATTAATATTTAGTTTGCTTTTAATTTACTGATACCAAAATCAATATTGATACCCAATAAAAACAATATTCGATTATTTAAGGATAGTGTTGATTTGGTAACCTTTTAAAATGAGTTATTTTAAGGATCGATAAGTTTACCAGGATCGTGTTGATCGATATCTGTTAATTTCCTAAACTTCATTTCTTCTGCTGACACAATAAATGATCCATTACTGATATGACGTAGAATGTTCAAAATCTACATTACTTACAAAAAACCTTGAAGGTTACATATTGGTTAATCGATACGACATGTAGGGGTATTGACTCACTGGTAATTTGTTTTCGATATCCTAGATCTTTAATAACTAAACCATTTATACTACTTATACGTTTTTTAATAACTAAACCATTTACACTACTTATACATTTTTCCATAGTGTTTATTCCGATTGTGATATTTCTTGTTAGTATGAATAATGCAATGAAAATTGATATGCTTAACCTATTGACGCACCCGACCTCGCGTCTTTTTATTTTATTCTATTTTATTTCATGCGATTCCCCACGTTTTATTTATCACTTTTACCAATTTAAACTCTGATTAATGACGTGGACTACTGTTTCCACTAATATAAGTCAAGTATTCAGAGCATTACTTGCATGTTTAATTGAACAGTCTGTTGAATAAATATGTCACGTTTACGGGTTTTTAATTACTTATATCTACCTTTGTATCTTTTACTGTTCACAATAACATAGTTTATTTATCTCTATTGACACATGATATCCAGAAAAAGTACCAACCTTCCTGTCACAAAGATGGATATTGGCCTATCTCTTTTTAACGGGATACTTCAATGTATATGCGTTGAGAGTAAACATCAGTGTTGCACTTGTTTGTATGGTGAGGACTCCATTCGATAATTCAACCTTAATGAATTCATCACTGAGCAATACCACGACTGACGATACATGTGGTGTACTAGATGTCACGAGCCCTAGATCTCAAGAGGTATTTTAGTCATTCTTGTATCAATTCAACAATTCATTTGAGTTAGTTGTTTAAATGCCATGGATTATCAATGTGCATGAAAAACGTACAGCATAGCCAAACAATGGATTCATGTTAGATGAAAAAAAACCAACACTTTTTGATATTGATAAACCCAGACGATACAATGCATAGCACTGAAATAAGTACAGATAAAGAATAAATCTGCATACTTGAAATCATGTTTTACAACAATATTATTGTGTACCTCCATGATGTCCGCGTCACACTGTCCCGATTTTTATATACGATGGACACCCGAATGCGAAAGTTGTAAGTTCGTACGAAGTTGGTCCCGATCTCGTTAAAATACCAAAAAGTGACCGAAGCAAGTACGATGAATAACGAAGTTTATACGATGGTGCCGAAATTATATACGATAGCAAAAGATGGACATACGAAGGTTAACCGAAGACGGGTATTTAAGCTTCATATCTCAGCCGAAGCCTACACGATGGATCGCGAAGGCTACACGATGGATTACGAAGGCTACACGATGGATAACGATGGTGGTGCGATGGCCATACGATGTCTAAAAGACGTCGTGTACAGCTTACGATGCATTTAAATTATATGCCGAAGGCATCACGCGTTTTAAATTGTTTGATCAATATTGAATATATATTATATTGTACATTTAATTTCTGGTTTAATCATAAGACGGAAGACCGTGGGCTTGCAGGGTAAAACTTGACGCCGAGTCTCTGCATATATCACCCTTGTGGACACTCCAAAACCAATATGCTTCAAAAGGTTTTAACCACATTTGGTATATTGTTCCTCCTTGTACTGATCTGACATTTTTTACGTTCAAGGCCAAAGGTCAAGGTCATGCAGATGGACTTGTTTTTTCTCCTTGAAATAGCATAATACACAGGAAATTGGTTGCTCATTTTTTACCTGCTGGTTCTAAAGACAATATTAAAGGTATTTCCAGTTACTGAATGTTTTGGTTGATTGCTAAAAAAATAGTTTATGTATCAAATATGCATATTCAATTTACCATTTTCTGCATGTGTCATATACAAATATAGTGTCCATATTTGTCCCCAATATGTTACATACGAGGGGATGCCACGCTCGGCATTGCCTTGTTTGAACTGTAAAATGTGTGCACTAGTCTGAATAATCACCCATATTTATACCCATGTTTACTGATCTATCTTAAAGGTAAGGTAATGGGTTCGTTGATCCGTTTATGATTTTCATTATTATGTTACTTGATATGAAAAATTGACAAAAAATAATATTTTACTTGTAAAAGTAAATCCTGAGCCTGTAATAGCTGCTCTTCTTGTTCCATTTGAATTAATAGAAACAACGCTGTCGCCTTTCTTGTTCTCATAGAACCATATGATATGAGCTTCATGTTTTGTGAACGTTTTTCTTAACTGTTGTATTAGACTGACCAGTGTATATTGTGCATGGCACTTTAAATCTATTTTAGCGCGAAAATTAACTAACATTTAGCTGGATTTATTGCCGTCGTAGTTCCATCTTGTCGCCTTCGTACTTTTATTCGATGGCAACACGACGGGATTACGAGGTCACTCGTGTTGCCATCGTAAGACCTTTGGGTAGCTTCGTGATTCATTCGTGTAGACATCATAATGTCAAAACTGCCCGATGGAAACGATGGAAACACGAATGCAATACGATGTTCAAAGATGCATTCCCGGTGACATTACGATGGTGAAGATGGTGATACGAACTCAATACGAACCCTCAACATCGGACGCACCTTCGGGGATTTTTTAACATGTTAAAAAATTTAGAACCCTTCCCGAAGTTGTCCCCGAAGGCTAGATGGTTAAAGATGGTTAAAGATGGCACTACGAATAGCCCGATCTGGATATGATCAGTCCCGATTTTGAAAATTTCCATAATCGTGTTGCCATCGGCGTAAAAATCGGGACAGTGTGACGCGGGCATTAGGATTTCATTCAGCGACGTCAAGGGAATCATGATCATTGGCATTATCCAGAACAAATTTCACAAACATTCAATCATACAGAATAAATTAGTTAAATGGTGCCAAACCTTCCCCCAACCAAACCTGAGACAGTGGTGCAACAGCACAACACAAGAACACAATATACAAAACAATAAACGAAAAGAGAATTGCATGTTCTCCCAAAGAAACGTCTCTTGCTATTTACCGACCACACATATCCATACTATATCAGACAACTATCTTTGCATCTTAAGATAACTCGATAATATATCTTTCTTTATTACAGAAAAGAATATATCGAGTTTTAGCTAGCTATAAAGCCAGGTTTAATCCACCATTTCCTACATAAGAAAATGCCTGTACCATGCAAGTTAGGAATATAACAGTTGTTATACATTTTGTACATTCGTTTGATGTGTTTTGGCTTAACCTTTTGAAATTTCCATTTGGCAACGGACTTTCTACGTACTTATAGTTTTGAATTTTCCTCTGTATTTTTGTTATTTTACTTTATACCTTAAACAACTGTTGTTGGTGACTGCAATGAAAACTTGTTGAAACAATATTTATTCTTTAAGATACAACTAATAGTATATTAACATTCACAAATAATTTGTTGAAGCGAGGAGAATTTGATTGGGATAAGAACACAAGATCAGCAATACTATCTTCATTCTTTTACGGATACGTCTTGACACAAATACCAGGAGGATGGTTAGCTGATAGATTTGGTGGGAAACGTATTTATGGCACCGCTATGGCAATATCTGGAGTGGCAACACTTTTGATGCCAGTGTTTGCAAGAACCTCTGTCATACTTGTATACGTACTTCGTGTTGTTGTGGGAGTAGCTACGGTATGTGTTTCATTCAAACATTTATAAGATATATTCATTGATTTTTCAAATTGATGATGAATCTATTGAATCTTAGAAAATAAAAGTAGTTTTGCTATTCCATTTTAAACTGTCTTTTATCATATTTGGGAGGAAATTGGTTGATTTGTTCTCTCTTTGTTTTTATTTCCCTTTCTCATCCTTTATGTAGAACAGTCTTTTAACCCCGCCACATTATTTATGTATGTGACGAAAAACAAATATGTAACACATAAACAAACGACAACCACTGAATTACAGGTCCCAAGTCAGGAACCTGTAATTCAGTGGTTGTCGTTTGTTTATGTGTTACATATTTGTTTTTCGTTCATTTTTTTTTACATAAATAAGGCAGTTAGTTTTCTCGTTTGAATTGTTTTACATTGTCTTATCGGGGCCTATTATAGCTGACTATGAGGTATGGGCTCTGCTCATTGTTGAAGGCCGTACGGTGACCTATAGTTGTAAATGTCTGTGTCATTTTGGTCTTTTGTGGATAGTTGTCTCATTGGCAATCATACCACATCTTCTTTTTTATATCTATAGCCTCAAGTAGATTGTTACTCGAAAAGGTTCTAAAAAGGAGTACCTCTGTTCATCTCCGGTTTGTGTAGAACAGTCGCTATAGCCTCAAGTAGATTGTTACTCGAAAAGGTTCTAAAAAGGAGTACCTCTGTTCATCTCCGGTTTGTGTAGAACAGTCTCTATAGCCTGTAGGTAGATTGTTACTCGACAAGGTTCTAAAAAGGAGTACCTCTGTTCATCTCTGGTTTGTGTAGAACAGTCTCTATAGCCTGTAGGTAGATTGTTACTCGACAAGGTTCTAAAAAGGAGTACCTCTGTTCATCTCCGGTTTGTGTAGAACAGTCGCTATAGCCTCAAGTAGATTGTTACTCGACAAGGTTCTAAAAAGGAGTACCTCTGTTCATCTCTGGTTTGTGTAGAACAGTCGCTATAGCCTCAAGTAGATTGTTACTCGACAAGGTTCTAAAAAGGAGTACCTCTGTTCATCTCTGGTTTTTGTAGAACAGTCGCTATAGCCTCAAGTAGATTGTTACTCGACAAGGTTCTAAAAAGGAGTACCTCTGTGCATCTCTGGTTTGTGTAGAACAGTCGCTATAGCCTCAAGTAGATTGTTACTCGACAAGGTTCTAAAAAGGAGTACCTCTGTTCATCTCTGGTTTGTGTAGAACAGTCGCTATAGCCTCAAGTAGATTGTTACTCGGCAAGGTTCTAAAAAGGAGTACCTCTGTTCATCTCTGGTTTGTGTAGAACAGTCGCTATAGCCTCAAGTAGATTGTTACTCGACAAGGTTCTAAAAAGGAGTACCTCTGTTCATCTCTGGTTTGTGTAGAACAGTCGCTATAGCCTCAAGTAGATTGTTACTCGACAAGGTTCTAAAAAGGAGTACCTCTGTTCATCTCCAGTTTTTGTTAGGGATCTTGTTGCTCAGTTTTTAGTTTCCTGTTGTGTTTTGTATTCTGTTTTTTTTTCTTTTTTTTTTTTTTTTATTGTTTTCGTTTTTTGCTATGACATTGTCAATTTGTTTTCGAATTATGATTGTCGATATACAGTTTGCTATCTTTCGCCTCTCTTTTAGTCCCGTCTGGTATAAACAACTCGGCAGTCAGTGCTTCGGTAATTAAATGCTTCTAAGCAGTCTGTTCTCCTGAAGTATCTGGTGATGAATGAAGAACTTAAGAAACTTAAATTCCAACTACTTTAGGGAACGTTGATGATAAATGTATTTTGAAATTTTTTTCGGTCACTTTTGGTCCTATCGCGCTTGACATGTTTAGAATTGAGTAGCACGAAATGATAATTATCATTATATTTAATTAAGTTTAATTTGCATGGCGGACGGTGCATACATAACATGAGATACTCAACCTGTCGATGAACTCGGTCTCGCTCCTTTTAGGGTGCATCCGATTATCTCTTCTTTTTTTCTTCTTTTTTTTTCACCTTGATTTGTATTTACCTTATCGATTTACAAGATTTGAACATCGGTAAACAATTGTCGCCCTTAATTGACATTTAATTAATTTGGTGTCAACTACATTATTACTTTAACTACGCCATTATTCTTATCTCTAAATTTTTTTAAATTATTTTTATTTGTCCTCCATACTAACCATATTTTAAAAAAAAAGTGACAAAGTTTTTCCCTGCTGTTTTTCCCCTCTCTTCTTTGCAATTTGCGTTTTAAATACAATTTTCCTCTTCTCAGATCTCCTAAGCCACCCCTGCCGTATGGCAACAGTGTTTTTTTTTCCAACCCATCATGTTCTTCGGAAAATGTCTGTACCAAATCAGGAATATGGCAGTTGTTTTTCACTTGTTGCGTTGATTGATATCGTATGATATTGTCAGTTTTTAATGGACATCCTTTTTGTATATTTTGGAGCTTGGTATTTTTGTTTTACATTTTGATTGCTTATGTTTTTCATCTTATACTTTCAATTTGTTATTGTTTCCCTTTGCACATCTACGTTTTCTTTCATGTTTACCTAGCTTTTGTTTTTTGCAATACATAAAGCAATCATCCTAGATATATATATTTGAACATAAACCTTTATATTGCAAGAAAGGTCTTTTCTTTTATTCTCTTTTATTTCCATTATCTTTATTTAAATTAAACGTATTCATTGTTTAATCATTTTAATGATTAGATTTGAATGTTCTGGAAGCCTAGAATTTATAAAGTGTTTTTTTTTTATTTTTTTTATTGGCCGGCATTAAGCCGGTCCATTATATGATATGGGTTTGAGATTGTTACATAAGTTTCTGCGGATCTACATTATTATTTTCTGCGGTATATGAATATTAAAGATTTTAGGTAATTGAAATAAATACATTTGTTTATTAATTTTTGTATAAGAAGAAGATGCCAAATATTTATAACAATGAATGCTCATTGTTTTATTATGCACAGAATGCGTGACCCTATTTGAGGATTTCCCAAACCAGGTTATTTTTAGAAATGTAAACAAGGTACCATGTTCTTACAACAACTCGCCGTAGGAACATGGGAATTGATTGATAGTTTGCGTTATTTTCTCAAAATAGTTATTTTATATTCTATTTTTATTATTATATATACAGTTTTCATCATTTAGAAAAATAATCACAATAAAGATATCTTTACTTTCAACGTAAACGATCTCGGGAGTTTTTATACGTAACATGTTTCAGTAACTGAAAGTGATTTTCAACTCTCAAATATCCGCTTGGTGTTTGTTAATACTTTGCAATTTTACTGAAACCTAACAGATTGAAATGGAAAAAAAATTATCAATTAAGGATCTGTCAGTTGTTACGAAGAGAATAATTTGCTAAACTGTCTGAAGAGGGTGGTAAAGGGTTATTTTCGTGCAACGTGTTTTGCCATTTTTATTTCACGTGCAGCCGTGAAAAAAGGTTCGTTCACCGTGTTTCGTGAAATCGGTAAAAAGATCAACGTGCAAGAATTTTTTAATTTTTCGTCCATTCTTCTGTGCAGATCCGCCCCCCCCCCCCTTTTTTTACGCCCCTCTTTGAAGCATTCTGATTTTCAGTTGTAGTATGAAGCAGTTTTTTAGTCTGTCGTATACCCAATGAAAATGAAGGGATATGGAGTAAATGTACATGATACAATATTAATATCAATACATGGTTAAACCCAAATATGGAACGTTTTGATTGTTGTCCTTCATCTTCAAGTCACCATGAGGTATTCAACAATGATCAATATTGCTAATAACTGGTAGTAAGCTCAAGTTGACCCTCCGCATCGGTTTGAGCAGACTTCATGATTAAATATTATACAAAGCTACATTCCTATTTTTATGACTGTTGATACTTTTAAATTTCACCAAAACTGAATAGAAATGAAAACATTATGTCTAGGATTTCTCAACCTTTATGGAATAACCGTTTCACAAATGATATCGGATATGTTTCTTACGTCGTAACTAAAATCCTCTTCCCTTTCATGAATGAGACCTACCGAATTAGACTATTTACCGGATTTGTTATCACATAAGCAACACGACGGGTACCACATGTGGAGCAGGATCTGCTTACCCTTCCGGAGCACCTGATATCACCCCTAGTTTTTGGTGGTCGTGTTGTTTATTCTTTAGTTTTCTATGTTGTGTCATGTGTGCTATTGTTTGTCTGTTTGTTTTTTGCATTTTTAGCCATGTCGTTGTCAGTTTATTTTAGATTTATGCTTTTGACTGTCCCTTTGGTATCTTTTGTCCCTCTTTTACTGAGAGGAATAATTTGATATTTGTTTGCTTTAAGATTGTTATATCTTTTGTCAAAAGAAGTTGGGGGAGGGATATAGTGTTTCATTTGTCCATCTATCTAGTTGAAACATATTTATTTATAGTGGATTGTGAAACAAGTTATTGCAACTTATATTAATCCCTTTCCACTTTGCGGGTGCGAGTGCTGCCTTGTAGCGGCAGTATCCTTCCCTTTGTCGAAATCTACAAGGGTATATTTTACGTGCAAGAGATATGGCTCTCTCTTAACACTGGTTAGCCATTTACCGTCCCCTTCCAACGGACTTTCATCGTTTCTCAAGACCAAACTCGCAAATGGTGTCAAGGGAGAGCCGTAAATTCAGTCCCTGAAATGTTCTCCCCTGAACGGGGATCGAACCACGAACCTTTGTTTTAGGAGTCCGATGCACTAACCACTACACCACGGCTCTCCATCTATCTGTGGAAGTATAAGTCATAGTTCATTAGATTTTGTTCATAGATGCGTCTTGAATAACCAAGGGGTCCTGATAAAAATTAAGGTTATCTTGACCTACATTTCACATCTGAGTGACTGATTAGAGTTTGCGTTAGAGTCCATATCTGAGATACAACTCATGGGGAATTTATATTTTGTCAGTAGATGCGTCTGTAATAGTCAGAATCGAGTGTCCTAAAAAATATGTCATCTTGACATAAAATTCATTGATGAGTAAATGGGGTGAAAGGCTGCGTTTAAATCCATATCTGAGATGAGGAATACAAATATTTTGTCAGTAGATGCATCTTATATAGTCGCGAGTTTCAAAATCAAGTCTTGAAAATGAATTAGATGATATTCCATTTCATCAACTGCACTTAAAAGATATTCGATTTCATCAACTGCACAATTAAGTTATATTTTATGGCATTATCATAACTAATTGGATTGGACCAGCAATTGAGGATTAAAGTCAACTCAATATACAGATTGTTTATATATATAATATTTTGCACTTTTTTTGCACCAAAAACCTCCATATTTCCGGCCCAAAAATTTGGTGCGTTCACCAATTAACTCTCTTGTTTTAATTTTATTTAGGGTGTCGTGTTTCCTGTTGGCCACTCGATGTGGGGAAGATGGGCTCCTCCTCTAGAACGTAGCAAACTTATAGCAACGTCTTACGTAGGTAAGTTTTATATTAACTATGTTACATTGAGTCTACTTATGATAAGCCGTAATACTATTGACACAAACACATGCCTCACCTGTTTTCCAGGATGAAAAAGTCAAAAATAATAAAGTAATACTAGTAAGACCGTTCTCCTGCAAAAAGCGAACAGACAAACAAACAAAACAAATTAAATTGATTAATCTGCCTTATAGTTGTGTACATAATAGAGTGCATTTTCTTTAAATGATAACTGATGTATAAAGTTATTGGCAAGTCAAGCTTTTCTTATTTACTTTCGTTTTAATTATATGAAATTCAATATCATACAATCCAATTGTAGTGACCTTTTGTTATTAGACTATGCCTATATCAGAACAGCAATTTCAATATGTTCAAACAAGATAAACGTTTTTTGAAGAAAAAAAATATGTATTTTAAAATCTCCATTATAATTTAATGGACGTCTACTAGTAAACTATTCAAATGCTTAAAAGACTATCCTATTAAGGATTAAAATGTTTCCAGCTGTCATCCTTAATTCAATAAAAAAAAAAAGAGATGTGGTATGAGTGTCAATAGAACTATTCAACAGAGACGTGTATGCACATTGTTTTGACACATATACGTATTTGTGTTTGTTGTAAAACTCAATGTAAAAGAGAGGGGAAAGTTAAAAAAGAAATATTCAAACCCATAAGTCGAAAACAAACTGACAATGCCATGGCAAAAGACGACACATCTCGAATGCTTGAAAGTATACCCAAAAAAATACTATTCTCAAGCGCTTATTATTTGCATTAACCTCTGAACTGGTAGGAGTTGGTTCTTCTGACGTCACTACGGCATGTTATGGCATTATGGATCCTAAAGTATTGCTTTAAGTTTTGTATCTACAAACACATATAACATGTATAAATCAAAGTCTTAAGCCTCGGTCACACCTTACCGGATAAGACGAACGGACGTCTAACGGATGAAAATAAAAGTTGTCCGTAGACAAAATTGTTATCCGTTGGGAGTCCGTTGATGTACTGACCAAATAAAACGGAAGCTTAACGAATGCATAACGGACATGCAACGGATATGCAAGGTACGAGAAACGGATGTCGAACGTACATCCAACGGACGAGAACCGCATAAAACAGACACCTAACGGAAGCGTACCGGATAAAACGGATGAACAAGATATACGGAAAAATTAAAGGCGACAATAATAATACATGTAAATCGCATAAATATTCTAAATGTTTCTGTGTAACTGGTTTGGTTTGTACTTCAAAATGCCGTCAAAAGGCAGTGTCTTGTCTGAAAAAGAGCTGCTTGATTGTGAAGACGTGCTCTTACTCTAAGATCGATTATGAGTATTAAGAATTCATGAACCTTAAGAAATCAAATTGGCATTTCCAACGCGAAATTTTCAAATGGCATTTATCCGTTCCAGATCCGTTCTATCTGTTATATGTCCGGTAGAATACCGTTTCACATTCGTTCAACATCCGTTTTATCCGTTAGACGTCCGTTAGAAGTCCGTTGATGAATTTATCTGTCAGACCGCCAACGGATGTATAACGGACACGTAACGGATACAAAACGAAAACGAAACGGACGAGTACCGTACAAAACGGACGCCTACCGGACGTTCAACGGACATTTCATCCGTTGGACGTCCGTTCAAAGTTTTGAACATGCTCAAAATTTTCCACCGGACAGAACGGACGTCAACAGATAAAACGTACGCTTAACGGACATGCAACGGATATGGACGGACGTCTAACGGACATGAACGGATTGAAAAAAAATTATCCGTTAGGCATCCGTTCGAGCTGTCCGTTAAGGTGTGACCGAGGCTTTACATTAAATGTTGTTACTTCGGTGAAAACTAAGTTCAAATGAAACCATTATCAATCCTTGTCCATTGCTTTATTATTTTCAAATAAGCATCTATACAGTATTCATTATTACTTTTATGTTAAATGTTATCAAAAACATATTAGGGATACACATAAACTACTTTTGTTTTAGGTGCATCGGTTGGAATAATTGGCACATTTGCTGCCTCGGGACTACTTTGTGAATATGGCTTTGACAATGGATGGGGTTCAATATTTTATATCACTGGTATGTGTTAAAAGGATTACGATAGATATTGAGGTTATCTCACTAAACTACGTAATCACAAGTTGTTTGACCGTTGTGCAATATCTGTGTCACATATGACCACGGACATGTTCTAATAGTCGTTACAACAGTTCCGTCCTCCTTTCGGACCAAATGAGACTCATCATCGAATTTGTACTTACCATGAGCAATTCGACAGGTGGTATTCAGTCTTTAGTTTGCAATGTAGTGTCTTGTGAAGTTGTATGTCTTGTCCTGGTCAATTTGTTTTTTGACATAACATTAAGACGACAGAAGATTACCGTTGTTCAAATCTTGTTAATCAATTAATAAGAAAACAAATCATGATAGCAAAAAGAACAAAAATATACATAAAGAGCGAGACCGGATGGGTCGATAGGGAATGTCAGATTCTATGAGTTTATAATGTTCCCTCGGTTTTTCCCGCCTCTTTAGTTCAAATCGCAATAGTTTAGACAAAAAAAAGATAAATATGGAGTTAAAATAGAAGAAAAAATATTGCTGAACTGTGGGTAGACAGGATAAAAATGTCCTGCTGTGCGTGATTATTTCTATTTGATTACGAAAAAGTATGCCGTAGCAACCGTCTCCATACACTTATAAAACTCATCATAAAGCCAGCAATAATAGTAGACACATGTGATGTATGGTAGGCTCAATACACTTATAAAACTCATCATAAAGCCAGCAACAATAGTAGACACATGTGATGTATGGTAGGGGAAACATCTATATGTTGAGAAAATCATACACTCTATACACAATCCTATTGTTTATATCGTAGAAGTGTAATTTCAATTTTGAACCTTTAAAGTCATAGTCAAATTGTAAAAAAATACTCAATAGTTAAAAAGAGAGGTAAAAGATACTAAAACGTAGCCAAACTCATGAGTCGTAAATGAACTGACAATGCCATGACAACTAAACACGACCAAAGGACAAACAACAGTCTACAAAATGCATCATAGAAAACTAAAACTTGATCAACACGAACCAAACCAAAATCGAGACTGATCGTAGGTGCTCTGGAAGGGTAAGCAGACAATAAAATTAAAATTGTGCTTGTCTTATGATATTTTGTGTGTGTGTGTGTGTGTGTTTGACAAACTCTACAATAAAATATCAAATTGAATAGACATACTTGTCTCTATAGTATCCACACTATGAGCAACATTACGTGTGCAGCATGTGAAGCAAAATCTGTTTACCCTTCCGGAGCAAATGAGATCAACTCAGTCTATTTTATATGTAGTGTTTTGTGGAGTTGTTGGTCTGGTTTCGTTTTTTGCTATGTCGTATCAGTTTCTCTGTGAGTTTTGAATGTCCCCTTTGTATCTTAAGCTTTTTTTTTAATTACGGTAATTGGAAATAACAATTATACTATTTTATTTAAACTGATGTGTGTTATTAACGTCAATGTAAAACAATATCCGTGAAAAATATAAACCAACACATTTTATTTCTGCAATTTAAATAAAAAGTTTCGGGTAAAATATTCGATTCGGGGGGAAAAAATAAAAAAAATACTAAAGATTCTTTAAGGTATGATACTGTGTATGAAGACTGTTTTGTATATATTTTTTCTTCAGGTGGATTGAGTTGCATTTGGACTGTTGTCTGGTTTTACCAGGCTAGAGATTCTCCATCGGAGCATCCTAGAATATCTAAAGCAGAGTTACGATATTTAACGAATGCTATTGAGTTTGACACATCTCGAAAGGTACATGCAAAACAAAACAGTTTATTTTTTTACTATTTGTAAATGAAACTGAAACACTTTAAGTTATTTACACAATGGATATTCTATCAAATACTATGATAATATTATACGATGGTACGTGCTATAACTTAAAAAGCCATACCCAAAATACAGCAAAAATTACGATTCACAAACATTCCCTACAAAGTGGCTCGGGGTAAACTAGAATTAAAAGGAATACTCCACAAGTTGAATAAAACAATGAAAACAACACTTTACAAATTGCATGCGTCCGAAGCGCTTTTCTGGATTCATCTTCCCCAGGAACGCTCAAAACCGAATATTTGAAAGTTTTTTTTACAAATTGTATAAATTTCGTATGAGACTAAGGTAGATCTGCACGTTTGTAGTTACAAATATTTGTTCTTCCCTCAGTTGAATTTTAATCATTTCACGCTATCACTGATGAATGCATATGGATTCAAATCTAGCATTGTTCGACAAAATTTCATACGAAATATATACATTATGTGTGGTTTAAGCCTTCGATATCCCTAGGTTATCAACGAATTACAACTGTCGTACAGTGATCAATATTTAAACGTATTTAATTAAATAATATGACTGCATGGTAAGTTTCATCATCATTCTTGACAGATAAAAACAGTTGATCAGTTGGTATGCTACAATGCATAATGTAATGAGTAACAACCCAATAATAAAATGCATTACCAGAAGAATATCTTTTTATATAGCCTGCTTGGCAAAATGGTCTTGGTTTCTTGAAAATAGTTAAGGTATTATTGCCATGATGTAAAATTTAAAAAAAACATGATTTTAAACCCCGAAACAAATATTTGCAATCGAAAATGTGCAAATCTAATATAGTTTGGTTAATTTGAAGACGAAGTATATATTTGTTTGCTTATATATTTAAAAAAAAAGATTAAGATTTTATATTTATTTGCCAGTTTTTTATGTTTTTTTTATAACAACAGGTTTCAGACATACCATGGAAAAAGATGGGATCTTCAGTTGTTCTGTGGGTAGGAATATGTACCCATATGTGCGCCAATTGGGGCTGGTATACACTTCTTACAAATCTACCTGCTTTTATGAAGACAGTTCTAAAATTTGATATAAAAAGTGTAAGTTTGAATTATATTTAGCTTGATTCTCTTATCGGTGTGACACTGTAACCTAACAATTTTCGCATCACACTTAAAAGAAGTGTGATAAGAATCAGTGATACGAAAAATGCGTCAATATGTATCGCCTATCATGAATATGTTACGAAATTGCCACATTGCAATTAGCTATTCGTTATGTCAATGATGACGTTTAAAGGTCACAACGGAACGGACTAATTTTTTCCCGTTGCATCAATCTTTGGAGATTTCTCCATAATATACAAAACACTCATATGTTTCACCTGTAACTAATCTTCTTGATGAATTTGATTTCCTTTTTTTCCGTACAAATATCTTTTAACCGTATGATGTTAATGGTTGACTCTGGAAGCGGACTTATGCCAATAACCTGATTAGGTGAAATAGATAAGAACAATGTTTCGATGAATTTTCAATTTCACAAAGAACATTTATGTCATAAGCGAAATAAGTTTAACAACTTATGATAATTGGGGATAGTTTGATATCAACTCTCGTTATCCAATTTTAATAATAAAAAATTTTTTATTTGTTTGAGTAATATAAATCAGATATATATGAAGTAGATGTAAGTTCTTATCACCTGTGGTGTTGCATAGTTATCTATTGTTCTATTTTAATGCATAGAATGGTGGTCTGTCATCTCTGCCATACATTTGTCATTCTATCATGTCAGTAGGAGCTGGACATTTGGCCGACTTTCTCAGAAAAAACAAAATATTGACAACAAGACAAACCAGGAGATTAGCTCAGACTATTTGTGAGTTTAGTTATTTTGAATTTAATTTGATCCGATTTAAGTAATTTTTTGTCCAAATTACCGAACTAATTGACGTAACAGTTTAATTTGACTTATCTTAACATTCTCCCGAAATAAAAGTAATTTTAGCTATATGAAAAAGAAGAAAACACTTTATAGATTTGGTGCGTCCTCGATGCCTTTCTTGATTGGCCATTATCAGGAACGCTCAAACTTTAAAAAAAAGTGTACGTCAAGTATGAATAAGTAGTTGAATACGGGTGGAGCTAAAATAGTACGGTAACAAGAAGGGTAAATTTAATATATTAATGGACCGACCAACCTCACGACTAATTTAGTTTGTTTTAAAGATAAATAGAATTCGCTTCGATTAAAACCTGGCGTAAAATGCTAAATGATGCATTGTTTTTTAAATTTTGGTCAAAGGTCAGAACGGAAACTTCACATTGGTTTTTTTTACATTTAATTCTAGAAAATCCTCCATAATCATGCTCTGGAAATGTTGTTTCAATTTATCTTTTAACTTTTACGTCTGAGTACCAAAAATTGGTGCATTAAACACCGCTTCCATCATAAAACAAAAATGTATTGGTGTTAATAATATGGCTTGTATTGCTTGTGGTGCAATATTCGATAAAATTTAATTAAATCATAGTTGATTTTCATTGCCCTGTTTGAGTCTAAACCACAATGGAATCACAATAATGATTTTCTAGTTTGTATAATTGATATTTTTAATTAAGTAAAAAAGGACCAATACGAAATCGAAATTTATTTCTATTTCGCAAACAGATCATCGTATATATCTTCTGATCGCAAAGCACCATGATTCTCATACTCATGTGAAGCATCAGAAGCAGGTTCCTTTTTGTCAGTTCTGAAAGACATTAACAATGCATGTTGAATGATACAGTGCCCTTTTTCGTGAAGATATCTTTTGAGATTGAATCGAATTCCTCATGTAGATGGCGATCGCCCATATATTGTCTGTTGCCGGTGACAAATTTTCGGTGGCAGAAATTTATCAAATACTGCATACATTTGTCTCTGTGATTGCTAATTCCATTTGGTTTTACTTTTTGAATGCATTGAGGGAGTACATTTTACAAAAATGCCTTATATTTATGGTTTAATTAATTTGGTTATATTCCAAAATGGTTTAGAATTAATCAGTCCGAAAAAAATCGGCTAAAAAATTGATAGAAAATTTACAAAAATTAAGACATAACACAATTTTTTTCATTCTCAACATCCCTGCAAATCATGATTCGGGAAAGTATCAGAAGGGGACGCAAATTATTTAGGTAAAACAATAACAATAAAACTTAAATAGAATGTTTTTTTTTCAAAACTTTAAGCCCATAAATATTTGATGTGTATGTCGTGTCAGACTTTTCTATATAAAACCTTTTGTGCATTGGTTATTCAGTATTTTGGGGTCAAAATCGACTCCTGGTGCAATATGAAAGAAGTTTAATATACTTTGACAGACGGCAAGATAAAAAAACATATGTCAAATGCATTCCACAATTAACAAGTTGATTCAATATTTTCTTTCGTATGAATTTAAGTTCGACGTTGAATATAAGCTGATACATGGTGATTTCATTTTATAGCAAAATATTGCTTGTATTCCGGATTAATTTATAGCAGTTGAAATATTAAAAAGAAAAAAATTGGTGTCATTTACTCCATCCAAAGGTGATTTCAGCCGTAAAGTAAAAACTACAAGTTTCCATGCCAAATCAGATGTTTATTTCTTTTCTTGTACCAAACATTATAATCAATTTGTTAATTGAACCACTGCTGATCCATTAATTTTCGTCCGTATAAATTTTTGTAGATCGGGAAAAATATTTATTTCAATTGTACTAAACTCACATTTTTTCATCATTTTATACTATCCAAATCGCTTAAAACTTAGTGGTTTTCAAATTGAAATTCACTACTCTCTAAATGCATGAAACTCTGTTACAAAAATTCATGAATCCACAGTACCATATATTCAAATTATCAGTTTTTCTTTGTGATTGAGAAGAAAAGGGAATGTGTATCTGCTATCACAGTTGCTTATCTTTATAATTTGGCATCGATTTGGACTCGAGCTTTTGTCTCATGAATGTATTTGTGATGATGACTTACTAATGTTATCTTTGTTGTTTCTAATATGTTGTAATGCATAAATAAATAACTATTATGCTATTGCTCTTAAAAGTGCTTTCAAATATTATAGCATTTGCCGGAGCTGGAACATTTCTGGTTGCCACTGGTTTCGTGCCTTGCGAGAAAAAGTATTTAGCAGTTCTGTTTCTTTGTCTGGCAGTAACAATGACTGGGTTTACCAGAGCGGGATATTCTGTTAGTCATATAGACGTTGCGCCAAAGTAAGACTGCTGTGGTTTTTTTTAAATAAAAAAATAGAGGCGAACGATACCAAAGGGACATTCAAACTCATGATTTGTCTTTAATCGATTTACGAGATTTGAGCATTAGTAAACCGCTGTAAACTATATATTGTACTTTACATTAACAATGAAATACTCGTTGAACGGTTGTTACTTTTGTTATAATTTCCTTATAACTGTTTTGACTAATTAATTGTTACCTAACATGTTTGATGTTGTTTAATTTTTGATTATTATTCCTGTGTTTGTAATGCAAAATTATTAACAAAAACAAACATTTTGTTTATCTCGCATTGTAACATGAAGATATACATGTTTAATATACGCCTTCAATATAAATAATCTAAAATATAACTACTGAAAATCGACTGATCTTCTATTCAAAATTATATTTAATCTGGCCATAATATATATATTTTCAACTTAGATACAGTGGAATAATGTTGGGCATTTGCAATACCATGGCAACAATTCCAGGAATGGTTGCGCCATTAGTAGCAGGTGCTTTGACCCCAAATGTATGTACAAAAATATCAAGCTTTCGTCCACTCAATCTTTATTTCAAATACTTCAAGGGGTATACGAGATGTCTTCTTTATGTACCTTCTTTAATCTATATCGCATATCATGGCATAACATGTTTGCTTACCTGGTCAATACGGACCTTTGTGGAGGATATATTGATTGTATATTGAGTTAACCTTCGTTGCCTTTTTGTATAAAAGACACAAAAAAGGAATCAATTGATTGTTGTTTGCTAAATGTCCAGAGGGAATAAGTTCATGCATATTCAAAACGTGAAGAAGATAAATAAAATAACAAAAAGTTGATTGCTGAAAAGTGTTATGAAAATTGGAAAGTTTGAACTGCTACTTATTAGTTTGACCACCACAAACACAAATGAATGAAACACACACGCAACGTTATCTAATGAAAAACAGAAAAGCTAGTATTTTTTACATGATAAATAAACAATTATCATAGTATAACAATATCATAAAAATAATACGTATGCTAAGATTTGACGAATACATGTACCACAACAAATAGGACCAACAAATCCGAAACCCAGAGGTTAGTATCGAAATACACGAAAAACAATATACAAAAAATACAAGCAAACATAACTGAAATTAAAGCTTCGGAAAAACAAATTACTATTAATACAGGAAGTACAGAATCAATCGAATTGCATAGATTTAAAGAAAAACAGCATGCTACATACCACTGCAAGTTAAGTGTTGAATTCAGCAGACCAGTAGACACATTAAGGAAGTCGTTATTCCGGTTATATTCGAGTCACAATGTAACACTCGATCAATTTAGAATGTCGACTATGAAAAATTGTGTCAATATATCTAAGGCAAGACAATCATAATTTGATCTTAAGGCGATGAATTATATAAATTAAGGAATCTGTGTACTGTTTTTAAAAAAGTTTCCACCTTTAATTGGGGATTAATATGTAGCAATTTCGGTTTAAATGTTGACGCGATTTTGACAATTAATGTCTCTTCAGTGATACTCGAGTGATCAAAATTTTGAAAATCTTCAAATACAGTACTGTAATTCATAGCATAATGAAATTATCATTAAATGTTTAAGGTTAACATTTGAAATATCCCGAAAACATTGACTGTGAGCTCAACGTTGGTGCCAATGACTCAAATAGTAAATCGTGGAGTCGGCGGTATAATAAAGCCAATCAAAAATGACATTGCATGTCATATTGCATTAAAATATGTTGTAATTTGCTGAGGGTGAAGTTTAGGACCAAATAAGCTGACAAGTTATTCATGCAGTCCTAAAGTTAAATATAAGCTTTAATGCATGGTATCAACTTTGAAAGACAATTATAACACAGCGTCATTTGATCAAACGTAAACAATTTAAACAGTACTAATTGTACTGCAACAGATTCACATTTTGAATTTTAATGTCTTCAGCAATGCTTGAGGCCACAATACTTGAAAATTCAAACCATTAAACAAACATGGAAGAGCTTATCAAACCAAATAGGATTTACAATATAGACAAATTCGGACATGTAACCAGAGAGAGGGAGATATATTCCTTAATTCTAAAATAATTTCCAAAATTGAATTACAACACATTTAAATCAAACAATATCCGTATTTCATGCCAATATAGAAGACTAGAAGTGCTGGCTTCTGAGCTGGTGGTACCCTCGATGACTTCATCTTAATCATTGTCCAGCACGCCGATGATGTAATTTTTCTTTGTGTTTTGAAATAGAAAAAAATGGTTTCCTTTCTTATATAAGTGAAATAGTAAAATCATATTCATTCAGCCACGTACTAAATAAGGATGAGGCAACATAAGTATGTGTCACAGCTTTTGTCTATTTTTTAGAATAATTCTTTATCCTGCATACTTTTTCAACGACATTCACAAATGTGGGTGTTGTAACTTACCATTTTTGTCTCTCTTTACAATGGAGTTGTATTTCAACAATCTGGTTTTATCCTTCATATCTAGATCTGTTGTATATTTTTTTTCATTGCAGGACACTCAAGAAGAATGGAGAAATGTGTTTTATATGTGTGCAGTCTTTTACCTTATTGGTATAATTGTATTCGGAGGTTTTGCAAGAGGGGAAGTACAATCATGGGCAAAAGATAAAGACACGGAACTAGATAGTGTTGATTTAAAAGAACCCTTGACGTCGGAATCAATGCATAAGATTCAATAACAATAATATTATATAAGTCTGCTCACCATCAAATTTACATTTTACAATGTTTTCAAGATGATTCATACAGTAAGAAGGTGCACAGACTTACAAAACGTGACATTATAGTAAACTGTTACCAACTCAATAATCATTGTATTATTAATAAAGCAGACTTAATAAGGGAGCTTCTAAGGAAGAAGCTAACATATATATGCATTATCTCTAAACCTCACATGAAAAAAATCTGTCTTGTGATTCAGATGTTGAACGTATCTATCCAATCGAATTTAGAATCAAGGTTAATACAGATACAGTTGAGTCTGACTCGTATCTTGGCGACTAAACTTTACGACAAAAGAGAAAAGTAAGTTTCCCAATTGTTAACTTTCCATTTATATTTAGCAACATTTCAATTCCGCCCGCATATGGAGTATATGTCTCACAGTTGATACGATATTACAGAACTTTCGTTGCATATCATGATCTCAGTGATAGAGAGTTTCTGCTTACAAGGAAGGTTACAAAGGGATTCTAGAGGTAAATATTGTGTGTGCTTTTTTCCTCACTGATACATCATAAATGAGACATATCAACAAATTTGTGGTTACCACCATCAACACGACAAGTGCCACATGTGAAGCGGGATCTGCTTACTCCTGTGGAGCAGGGATCAACAGAAAAAAAGGACATTAACAAAATTGTATGCTTCTTTCGTAGCCAGATTCTGAGCGTAAATGAACGGTGACCCCATTTTTTTATTTCATTTTTCTATTAAGTATAAGACAAAGTTCATTTATAGAAAAATATAGCGAAATCCTATATTAAATAAAAAAATTGATTCAGACCCGCGAGCTCACTTAAGCAAATCAACATTTCCAAAAAAACAAAAAAAAGGCTTTCTTTACCATCCAAGCAACAGTGTAAAGTTTGCCGTAAATTGTTAACCATACCTAAAGTAGGCATGTACATGTTAAACATTACCTTGATTTGTACGAGTAAAGACCCATAACATTGGTGTATCAAATCGGATTTTTGTTAATCAGATGCTATCTTATCCCAACAATAGTGCAAAGTTTCAATTAAATCGACCCGAACATACTCGAATAAGTATGTGACATGTGAATAATTTATGTAAATGTAATCAGTCCCATTACATGAGGACATCATCCAAAAACATTTAAAATTGATAGGGGAGCTTACCGTGGAAAGTTCCAAGTAAATCGATCCCAGTATATTCGAATACGAATATTTTATTCTCATAAACGTACATAGTTACAGAGCAAATTAGTATACAATTATAATACATTCTAATGTGCTATGTTGTATGTGAAGAATTACATGAAATTTGACGGTTAAGTTTCATAAATTTGAAACAGCAATAATTGTAAATCGAAAGAGAGATTTCGATAACCACTTCAAATATTTTATACAAGTTTAAAACATTTGATGACGTCATTCTATTGCTTTTTTACCACGTGTTAATGTCAGACATTCGGTCGAACAATCTGACCAACGGACTGACGGACCATGTTATATCATGATACTGTCCGACTATGATGGCCGCGTACAAATTATGTAAAACTAGAAAAAGTGTCTATTTGGTTTCTGATGTTGTTTGGTTGCTGTCCAACTGACCTATTCCCCTTATCTTAACATCAATTTCAATAAGTTCTTATTTTAGTAACAACAAACAAAAGAACCATGTCAATTGGACCTGCTTTGATACGATAACTGCTTTTGAATTTTTACTAGAAAACATCTTTGTTCGCTATAGAGATTCCGTATATCGTCAAGTTATCGGAATTCCAATGGGGACTAACTGTGCATCACTTATTGCGAACCTGTATTTGTTTTGTTATGAGTTACAACTTATGACTAAAATAAGCAAAGACCCATCGAAACAACATCTGATACAAAATTTAATAACACATTTAGATATTTGGATGATATCTTGTCTCTCAATAATGTCGATTTCAGTATGTACACTAAAGAGATTTATCCTTTTGAACTAACTTTAAATAAGCTAATACTAACAATGAACACTGCCCTTTCTTGGATCTTCATATCAATATCTTTAACGGGAAGCTTAATACCAAAATTTACGATAAAAGAGAGGATTTTTCATTTCCTATTGTTTACGATCCATTTTTAAATGGTGACGTCACTTGTCACCATATTATGGTGTTTATATATCTCAACATGTTCAATACGCTCGTAACAACGTATTTGATTTTAACGAAATAAATCTCTGTATTAGTGAAAAATTATTGCATCAGGGTTTTCGATATCACAAACTAATCAAAACATTGACTAAATTTTATCATCGGTACAAGGGCATCATTCGTGAATATAAATCAACATGCAGACATTTTATCTGTTCAGGTATTTCACATCCAATCTTTTATGGTAATATTCTATACAAAGCACAAGAATGTAGTCATTCACCTCAAAAGCTAACCAAACCTTTAAACAGACTTATTCAAAAGGGATATAGTTACGATACTGTTGTCAGGTCATTAAAGATGGCATATTACGGAATTAATATTGATTCAGTAATAGGGTCTTTGCATCGGAAATAAACACATATATTCTAAAACCAGTTCTTGGCTTGATACGGGTTATGTTCCTCTCATATATTTTATGATGATATGATACTAAACCCCTAACGGGAGAGATTGTGCTTGATTTTTATATAGTGAAGACATAATCTTTCAATCATTTTAATTGAGGTCTGGAGATGGCATGTCAGTTAACTGCTAGTAGTCCTTAGTTAATTTATGTATCATTGTCATTTTGCTTAGTTTCTTCTGTTACCTATTCTGCCATCGGACTCGGACTTCTTTTAAACTGAGTTAAACTGTGCATATTGCTGTGTGTTTGTTTATTCTACATTGGCTATATGTATTGGGGAGGGTTGAGATCTCACAAAACATGTTTAACCCCGCCGCATTTTTGCGCCTGTCCCAAGTCAGGAGCCTCTGGCCTTTGTTAGTCTTGTATGGTTTTTTTTTTAAATTTAATTCATTTATATGTTTCGGAGTTTAGTGTGACGTCCATTTTCACTGAACTGGTAAACATTTTTGTTTAGGGGCCAGCTGAAGCCCGCCTCTGGGTGCGGAATTTTCTCGCTGTGTTAAAGACCCTTTGGTGGCTTTTGGCTGTTTTCTGTTTTTGGTCGGGTTGTTGTCTACTTAACACATTCCCCATTTCCATTCTCAATTATGATAATTTGTTTCATTATATATTATTCAACAAATACCAATTTAAAAAAAAGCATCTATTTATTCTGTGAAGTGAATAGAATCTATATATAAATATTAGAATAAAATGATGTGGTATGATTTTCAATGAGATAATTATCAACCAGAGATCACGTGACGAAGATCTGTTTTTTGTGAAATAAAAAAATCGAAATATGATTGTTTATGAAATTTAGAATTAACTATAATGATTCACAAAATGACAGAATAGCTTTTGAATAGTCATTAAAGATTATTCAATTTTTGATAAGCCATCCTGATTATATTTTACCTGTAATTTCTTATGTCAGTCCCATTTGTAATTGTATTACTCGAGTTTCGTCACTCGTTTTTTCTCATAACTAGATCTGAAGGTCCAGCAAGTCAGTCTTACAAATAAAGAAATATTTCTTTGTGTAAATTTTGTATGCGTCCTGTAAACTAGTTTTAGTAATTCATAACTGTTTCTTGTCGTTCAAAACACAGTCTTTAACCTTTAGAAATGTGCATCAAATAATTTGCAAAACTGTACCTGTCCATAATTTTTGTTGCTGCTTTTGTTACTTCTTGCATATTTTATAATGAATGTTGCATAGTGTTAAAAATTCACATGAATGTATTCAATCTACGTTTAAGGAGGCTCGCGGGTATAAGATTTTCAGAAAAAGATTAACATTAATTTTTCATTACAAATTTTATTGATTACCTTAAGTAGCTGTTACTTTATCATATGGTACAAAAATCATTCCAAAAATCAATTCGTGTTGGCCCCAGCGGACTTTTAAAATGTAGACGTCATTGAAAAAGCTTCAAATTATCTCCCTTTGGTGCAAAAATGCCATTTTTTGGCATAAAAATTGAAATATCTTTTTTAACTCATCGGTGACCTATATTTTTTATTGTTGTTTTCGAATAAGCTGTACATAGACTAAATAATTGTAAAATTTTAGCGATTTCTGTAATTTAGTTCTTTTTTTATTTCGATATTGCCGCTATTTCTCCTATTAGTTCAATAGAAAAAAAAGGACATTAACAAAAATGTATGCTCCTTTCGAAGGCAGATTGTGAGCGTAAATGAACGGTGACCCCATTTTTTATTTCATTTTTCTATTAAGAGTAAGATAAAGTTCATTTATAGAAAAATATAGAGAAATCCTATATTAATTAAAAAATTTCATTCAGACCCGCGAGCCCCCTTAAATATGTTAAATATACTATGTTAAATAATTGAATAGTTATAATGGAATTTCTATATCTGATCACAGTCATGTATTTATGTAGATATATCATGTACAATTGAAATGATTTTCATTATCAAAATTATCAAATTGAAGAATAAAATTGAGAATGGAAATGGGGAATGTGTCAAAGAGACAACAACCCGACCATAGAAAATACAACAGCAGAAGGTCACTAACAGGTCTTCAATGTAGCGAGACATTCCCGCACCCTGAGGCGTCCTTCAGCTGGCCCCTAAACAAATATATACTAGTTCAGTGATAATGAACGCCATACTAATTTCCGAATTGTACACAAGAAACTAAAATTAAAAAAATACAAGACTAACAAAGGCCAGAGGCTCCTGACTTGGGACAGGCGCAAAAATGCAGCGGGGTTAAACATGTTCATGAGATCTCAATTCTCCCCCTATACTTCTAGCCAATGTAAGTCCGAGTCTGATGTCAGAAGATGTAACCAAAGAAAATAAACAAAATGACAATAATACATAAATAACAACAGACTACTAGCAGTTAACTGACATGCCAGCTCCAGACTTCAATTGAACTGATTGAAAGATTATGATTTCATCATATGAATATCAGGCACAATCCTTCCCGTTAGGGGTTTAGTATCATACCATCATAACATATATGAGATGAACATAACCCGTGTCATGCCAACAACTGGTTTTTTAATAAATGTGTTTAGTTCCGATGCAAAGACCCTATAAGTGAATCAATATTAATTGCTTTTTGTTTATACATGAAAAAGACATTAATAATGCACTGTTGTAAAAGAGTTATAATAAGTTACACTTTCACGATTGATAAATTACGAAAACACAACTGGTTGAGTAGGATTTAAAATTGGTCATCTGGATCAGATCTTTGGTGAAATATGGTTCAAACATTAAAAACAGGTTGATAACTTGTATAACACAGTTGAAATATAGATCGAGTACATGCCAAGTATTGGTAAAGACCGTTTCAGCCTTGTCCACTTTTTCCTTTAAAGTGGGATGGAGTTCATGACAGTGACGTGTGACGTCAATTTTCACTGAACAAGTACAGATTTTTGTTTAGGGGCCGGCTGAAGCCCGCGGGATTTTCTCGCTTTGTTAAAGACTCATTGGTGGCCTTGGACTGGTTTTTGCTCACGGGTTGCTTTCTTTTTGACACATTCCTCAAGCTGAAGAGGTATTTAAATCATTCTTATTGCAATATAAGGAGGCATGCGATGAATGTCCTGTCAAAAGCCATTAGTGGTGTTATATGATAAAAGTCACTGAAATAAGTCTCTGTTACAATGTAAAGTAGCAGATCTTCTTATGTTATCCTTTATGCATTGGATTCCTCGAACCTTGAGGAGTGTACTCACCAATATCTCTTTTAGCCATTTTGTTGTAAATGATTTGGCTTTCTTTAATGTGATATTTCAATGCCATCGCTGTCTTCACGTATAAAACATTAAAGGTACAAATTTACTTCACCAGATATGCATTTTGACAATTAATGTTCTACGGTTGATACTTAAGGCTAAATATTTTATAGTCCAAAAACTTACAAACTTCGAACAGCTGATAAAACAAAAAAAAGAACAAAACATTTCACCTGAACAGGACAAGGTATCATTATGCATGATAAAGATACTTTCCTCCATTTAGAAATATTCATTAAGGCATATTTGAAGCATTTCGTTCAAATAACAATAATTTAAAATTGAACACTCATTTCAATATGAAAATAAAAAGATGTGATATGATTGGCAATGAGCTTATTATACACACCAAATGACGTAAATAAATGCAACCATTGATCAATTCATTCTTATCAAGTAAAGATTCCAGGAAGTTAATTGTCTGTTTCTAATGATTTGTGTGACTTGATAGCTAACTATAAAACCAGGTTTAATCAACCATTTTCTACATAAGAAAATGCCTGTACCAAGTCAGGAATATGATAGTTGTTATCAATTCGTTTGATGTGTTTGAGCTTTTGATTTTGCAGTTTGCTTAGGGACTTTCTGTTTGGAATTTTCCTATAAGTTCGATATTTTTGTTATTTTACTTTTTGGCTTTGTCACTGATCATTTCGTTTGGTATCTTTTACTCTGTAGAAACTACATATGTCAGATATCGGTTCATAAACATCAATCTCTTTACAAATACCATCATATGTTTTTTCTCGTAGGGAGTTGTGTTTCCTTGTAGCCACTCAATGTGGGGAAGATGGCCTCCGTGATATAGATACAATGGATAAGCGTTGATTCTTGAAAAAGAAACCATAAGCCCGCAGGGCGAATGGTTTGTTTTTGATGAATCAACGCTTATCCATTGTAAAATTGAGAATGGAAATGGGGAATGTGTCAAAGAGACAACAACCCGACCAAATAAAAAACAACAGCAGAGGGTCACCAACAGGTCTTCAATGTAGCGAGAAATTCCCGCACCCGGAGGCGTCCTTCAGCTGGCCCCTAAACAAATATATACTAGTCCAGTGATAATGAACGCCATACTTATTTCCAAATTGTACACAAGAAACTAAAATTAAATTAACAAAGGCCAGAGGCTCCTGACTTGGGACAGGCGCAAAAATGCGGCGGGGTTAAACATGTTTGTGAGATCTCAACCCTCCCCCTATACCTCTAACCAATGTAGTAAAGTAAACGCATAACAATACGCACATTAAAATTCAGTGTATCCATCACTTAAACTATTGTGATAATGTCTTTTGAAAATTAACGCCTATTCTTAGTTAGAAGGTATTGTAAGTGAGTTTAATTCACCATGATATTGTGTCGAATGATCCATTACAATAAATTAGATATCACAATTAAATGGTTAAGATAATACAAATATATTATAACACAACACGTCTGCCCTTAAAGATCTCCATATCATCAGACATCCGAATGTTATCTGTTTTTACAAATAAGATATATTCGAACTTATTTCTATTTGAATTGATTTTATTGGAAATGGAGAATGTGTCAAAGGGACAACAACCCGACAACAAACCATATAGTGCATATAATAAGTATGTTCCCGAAATTTCTAGCAATAAGCCTAATTCAAGTAATATCACGATTTTCTAGCATAGGAATTTGCGAATTAAAATTTGTAAAATTATGTAGTAAAACAGATGAAATTATATAATATTAATTTATAAAACAAACATGGACCAATATTATGCAATCCATTTTTGTTTTGATTCAAACATATGGAATAGCCAACCATTATCCGGTAATAACGACCTAAATCGGTTTTTTTTACACAAAATATCCACAATAACATTCAAAACAAGAACAAAAACTGGCAATCTAGACTATTGGAACAACAAAGAGAAATCAGGGATTCGAACCTAAACAGACAAGTCCTTAGCTTTAATTCATTTATCTTAACTACGAAACCTCTTGGATACCAACTCAAACTATACGATTACCTATTATGTATATATAGACAATATACGTATAGTGTCTTGAAATATGAAATTTATTTGTATGAGGCTTAGAAACGGGAAAATGCGAGGTTCTACCGAGCATTTTCCCGTTTCGTGCCGAATACAAATAAATTTCATATTTCAAGACACTATACTTATATTGTTTTTATACTGAAATCGATTAAAAAATAAAAAATAATAAAAATATGAAACAAATATTATTAAAAAAAAGTGTTTGGAATTTCCCCCTTGGGTACCATTTTGGGGGTATTTCCCTATGAGCGTGGTCAAGGCGGTAAGCATTGACAATTTAAGGAATTAGAAAGGGAAAATGAATTAATTAATAACATTTGATAAACATGGTATATAAATTACCAATTTGAAGACATAACAGGTTTAAATTCATAAAAGTTTGACCATTGTTACTACACGTTGTCATGGTTGTGACGTGACGTTGTAAGTAGGCGGGGCTTATAGGTGAGTTGAGGTCATTGACGTATAAAGCTAACGTTTATACGTATAGCTTTATCTGTATAGTAAAATAGCTGATTGCAGTATAAATAAAGGTACAAGCCATGTGTGTCCGTTGTACCGATGTATATCATATATTCATTTATATACAACTCGTCTAAACATCAACCCAACAATGTTAGATCTGTAAATTTGCTTTCGCAAATTTTTGGTTTTTCCCTCGCCGGGATTCGAACCCATGCTACTGTGATATCGTGACACCAAATCGCCTGCACTGCAGCCGTCCCGCTAGACCACACGACCACCTGGGCTCTCAAAAAAAGAGCTTTCGGTGGCCATATGTTACCTTTCCACGTCAGTTTTAATCTAGCGGCGTACTACAGTACATGATATATAAGGCATGAAGATGTTATTGTTACAGATCAGCTAAATTATCTATAGTAAAGGATCCTACAAATTAATGTAAGATACAGTCACAGAAATATTCATTTATATATATAAAATAGACTTTTAAATCGTAACCAGTTGGTAGCCCAGAGGGTTCGTCGATATGTTAATGTCAGTAACAAGTTACAAAATTTATGGACGGGTTCGATTCCCAGTGAAGGCATATAGAAATTACAAAAAATAAAGGGAAGTTTTTAAAAATAATTCCATTAGTGAACAGAAATCAGGAAATTAGTCAATTCAAACTTAATGATATTAGGCACACAAAGGAAACAATAGAATATAATCTGGTGAGTCCATTTCAGCGACGGATTTAGGAAGAGTTGATTATAGAAAAAGAATCCACGGTAAATGAATAGGCTGACGTCACCACAATGGTTTAATATTCAAGAATGTAGCAAACTTGTAGCATCATCCTATTTAGGTAAGGTTTATATCTTTGATAATTATATTGAATATTATTTGATAAATATATCAAGTTATTAATGTCAGTCATTTTACAATTTAGAAGCTTGAACCTGATGTTACTATTCTAAGACGTAAACATACCTCATGAAAGAGAGGTGAAAGAAACCAAAGGGATATTCAAACTCATAAGTCAAAAATAACTGACAACAACATGGCCAAAAATTAAAAAAAGACCAACAGCCGAACAACAGTTCACAAAACACAACATAGAAAAAAGACTGGGCAACTCGAATCCCACCAAAAACCGTAATAATTACGAAGGAATGTTTTCAACTTCACCACTTAGTACACTTGGTTTAATAGCTTCCGTGTGATCATCAACAAACCCTCTATCTAATAACTGTAGCAGTAAGACCAATTGGTGATATAGAGATGCCTACTTTCCAGAAAAATGAAACCATTAATTTGATAACTTTTATCTGTACCTGAACAAAAATAAAACAAAAATCGGTCACGCTTTAAAAAAAATACAAAAAGCATTTTGTTGACACATATTTATAAGTTGAAAAAATCAAACAAATGCAAGTGCAACATAAATATTACTTGAGAAGTGGTTCATAAAAACTAATTTATTATGTTAAAATGAAGATAAGATTGACCTGAAACCTCGTGCTTTGTACTTAGTATTTATACTTCAGTTATTGTGTAGATAATGGACAGATATAGATATACAGAACAGCATTCAGTTACAGAAGAACAGCAATGACATTAGCTGAGACATCGGAGCCGTGTAGGCCATCCAGTTCCAGGTTCAGATTGATCACCTGAGCCGGCGCACCTCTGGAGGTTGTTGTGGAATAGCGCCGAAACAGCCAAGGAAGGAGGACTCCACCTGATGATGGAATTGGATCAGCATTCCTTTGATGTTTACAAGGTAATTCAAATTCAAATTTAATTTTTAAGTTCAATGTACTGATTTCAAATGCCTTATTCGGTTATTAGTTATTAAGAATGATGTATCAATGTTTATTGTTACTTTGTTTATTTAGTATAGCATGTATAGAGAATAATTAATATGTCAAAGTGGACTAATTCTGCTCTAGGTGTGACGATCGGACTTAAAGTCACGTTTGCTGCGTTAGGATTGTTTTGTGAATATGGTTTTGACAATATATAGGGTTCAATATTTTTCATCACTGGTAAGTATGCAATTAGATGGCAAATCAAAATAACCATAATTGATCTATATTTTAACGAAATCACCATCACTTCATATCACGTAAGTATAGACACAGGCAGATGATCATTGGAAGGATGAAAGCTAGTATCTGTGTAATCGTTAGTTTCTTGGAAAGATGAACAGTGCTATGTCATTTTACTAAATGTTTTCTGTTACCTATTCTAACATCGGACTCGGACTTCTTTTAAACTGAGTTTTACTGTGCGTATTGCTGTGTGTTTGTTTATTCCACATTGAGTAAGATAAAGAAGGAAGGTCGATATCTCACAAAACATGTTTAACCTCGCCGCATGTTTGTGCCTGTCCCAAGTCAGCAGACATCCCATGGAAAAAGACGGGATGTTCAGTTGTTTTATGGGCTGGTATATGTACCCCTATGTGGGCGAACTGGGACTGGTATACAAATCTGCCAACTTTTATGAAGACAATCTTAAAGTTTGACAAGATTAAGTTGTAAATGATGATGAGGTGCACTATTATTGTATGAAAATATTTGGATTCCATTGTTTTTCTGTTTTATAATATAATATGTAGACATTTTAACATGTAATTCAGAGGGTCTCTTCGGTTGCTGTCTGCCATTTATGATGTGCTTTACTTGTTTTAGAAAAAATCAGGTCATTGGTTTTCTCTATTGAATTTGTTTACATATTCCGGATTTTATTCACCCTCTCTGACAGGTGTAAGTTTTTCTCATTGTTGAAGATCATAAAACGAACTACATTTGCTTCCGTAGCTGTATTTGGCAAAACCTTTCAGAATTTTGGTTCTTCAATGCTCTTTAACTTCGTACTTAATTAAGCCTTTTAATTAATTTGATTCGATGGTGAGACTTGGAAACGAAATGCGCGTCTTGCATACACAATCATAAGCATGGTATTTTAATGAGATTTTTTCCATCCAAGTGATTGCATCTTTTAATTCTTATATTCTTATGAAACGGTTTGACATGCGAACATTTGTTGTGTCTTCTTATGTTTATAACTTCTTCAAAAATGGTAGATGTTAGTCATTAAATTGTCAGAAATACGTGTTTTGAAGTCATCAAATTTTACTGAGTTGGGATTCACATTGCAGGAATCGAATGTCATGATCCGAATGACTTTAAAAAGAAACAAGACATGGTGTCACGAAATATGCAACACCTGCTATTTTTCAAATTGATTTGTATATTCTAATGGATTCACGAGAATAGAATATCGCTTTTAGTTTAGGCTGTGATTATAATAACATAGAACGACATTTATAATGAAATCTTTAATTTTTCCGCCTACGTTGGTTGGTCGGGCAATGTATGCAGTTTACAAACCAATGTATAAAAATAACAGAACATGTTGTTTGTTGAATACGTGAAATAGTGTAAAGTTTTGTTTTTGGCTTTCTGTGTCGACTGAAATATGCATCACGTCTGGAAAGAAATTCTAATCATAATCACCTATATTTACTTACAATATAAAAAAGAAGATGTGGTATGATTGCCAATAAGACAACTATCCACAAAAGACCAAAATGACACAGACATTAACTACTATAGGTCACCGTGCGGCCTTCAACAATGAGCAAAGCCCATACCGCATAGTCAGCTATAAAGGGCCCCGATAAGACAATGTAAAACAATTCAAACGAGAAAACTAACGGCCTTATTTATGTAAAAAAATGAACGAAAAACAAATATGTAACACATAAACAAACGACAACCACTGAATTACTGGCTCCTGACTTGGGACAGGCACATACATAAATAATGTGGCGGGGTTACAAGCATATATAGATTAAAAGATGTGGTAGGATTACACATATTGACGCATAGTAATTGATTGTTTAATCAATTGATAGAATGGGACTCTGTCCATACCCGTAGCCAGGGGGGGGGGGTTCGAACGAACCCCCCCCTTGAAAACAAATAATGTCTGTTAAAGTCAACGTTCTGTTCGAATTGTGACTGTTAAAGTCGAGTTTTTGGGGCCAACGAACCCCCATTTGGAAATTCCTGGCTACGGGCCTGCTGTCAGCATTGCCGTTCATTTGTCGGTCATTCATGGCGATATTTGTTGGACATGTGGCCGACTTCATAAGAAAGAACAAAATATTGACAACAAGACAAATTAGGGGAACAGATGCTATATTGAATATCAAGTGAAAAAGTCATGTTTCAATACTATTTCTATGGCCCCACACTATATATTTGAAGGGATGATGCTCTCACATAAGCTATTTATATGTTGTTTTAAATAGGTCCATATCCTCATTTGCTCAGAATATCATCAAGCTAAACCAAAGGTCTAATTACACTGTTACTGGGTTATACAGGTATACATTTTAAAGGACTGGTTGTCGAGCCTGCGACTTTTGTCGCAAAATCGAGACATAGCGATCCTACATTCCGTAGTCGTCGTTGGCGTCCACAAATATTCACTCTGTGCTTAAAGTTTTTGAAATTTTTAATAACTATTTTAAACAATGCTGGATTTCTACCAAACTTGGACAGAAGCATGTTTATGATCATAAGATAGTATCAAGAAGTAATTTTTTTTAAAATAAAAAAATCCTGTTTATCCGTATTTTACTTATAAATGGACTTAGTGTTTCTTCCAGTTAACAATACATATCGTCTGCAGTTAAACATTTATTAGATTCATAAACCATCCTGGATTTTTACCAAACTTGGCCAGAAGCTTCTTACAACAAAAGATAGTATCTAGAGGAACATTTTTAATAAATGTCCATCAAATTATAATAATAATTCATTATCTTTTCTTTGTATACATTCATGATTTATGTAAACTTCCGACGCATTGGAGATAGTTATACCATCTAATCAATCAATCTCCGGCGCAGAGTTCATATCCGTTCCATGCATGCTTTGCAATACTGCACTTGATATTAAGTTTTATATTTTACAGAGATCACATATCCGTTCCGTTCAATACTTTGTAACACTATCACATATCCGTTCCGTTCAATACTTTGTAACACTACACTCAATATTGAGTGTAGTGTTACAAAGTATTGAACGGAACGGATATGTGATCTCTGCGCCGGAGATTACTAATTAATATGACTATCATTTTTTTTGTAAAATAAAACCCTGTTGGCAAACAAGTACTTTGAGACTGACTGTTTGTCCTTGAAGTTTCCGTTTTGAATTTAATTAATGGATGAATCTTGTTTGCAATATTGAAAAAAATCAAGCAGTTCATTTTCATTTCCGTCGAATAACACGAAGCCGTCATCCAGATAAAATGACAAGTGTATAATTTTGCGAAAAATTTCCTAAAATTCTCAAGTCTCAAGCTTGGTGACATAAAGGCTCCCATGAGATCACCCAATATTTTGTTTTTATATATCATGTTATTTAACACCAATGCATTGTTGTCTAATTTAAGTTTTAGTATGTTCAGAAAATCTTTTCTTGGTGGGAGAGGGTTGCATAATTATATGACTCAATTTTAGGCCATGCTCGATTCACTGCTTGAAGGATTTTCCCGTTATTCAGATTTGTATACATACTACTGATCGATGTAGTCCATCGTTAAGCTGAACGAACGATTGTTCAGCATAATTCTTCTTAGATGTATCTGGAGCTACTGTTGATGAGTTTTTATTTGCTTTTCTAATTATTATTTCATTAATTTGTTTCAGTAACTGTAATGCTGTTATTTCTGTGATTTTGTTAAGGTATCTTTGATATAAGTATATTCTTCCTCTTTCAATATTTGTTGCAAATATTTAATTTCTTTAGCTTAATAAGCAAGGCCAGGAGTATGTCCTGCTGGCATAGAATTAATGACAGTGAAATTAATTAAAGGAAGAATAAAGTTGAACTAGCGTTGGCTCAGCTAAACAATTGCATACATTACGAACAAACTGCAAAATCACATTCATTAGAGATTTACCATCTTTTAGAAGATAAATTAAAAATGTTAAAGATATTAAATACACTTATACATAGATGACATATCTCTGAGATACATCTAGATAAATAAAAATATTAAGAAAGTGGACTTGACTTGATTTTCATAATGAGATAAAAATGCTATTTTGGTAAAAATAATACTTCTTTTATCCATTTGATCAGATGACGGGATGTATAAGTACCGAGCCACGTCAAATGGATATTACCAAAAAAAGACTAAACAGTAAAAGTGATAATTGACAAAGACATATGAAAGACCACTATATCACGTCATTCGTTTGATGTGTTTGAGATTTTGATTTTACCATTTGATTAGGGACTTTCCGTTTTGAATTTCCTCGGAGTTCATTATTTTTGTGATTTATCTTTTTAGTATCGTGATGTCAATATGGAGTTTTCTCATTGTTGTAGGCCGTGTGGGTGCCTATAATTGTTTACATCAACTGCATTTGTACTTTGGTTGATAGTTGTCTTATTTGCACTGACCGTGTAGCATATTTACCTGACGATATCAAGAATTTGGTATTTAGTCAAATCTTAACCGGAAATTGTGATTCTACAATTTATTAAATGTCAACAACATGTCGAAATATTTAGGCTTGAAATAAATATATTTTTGGATAAGTTAATGCAAGCACACGAGGTGTATAGTGTCTTGTACGATTACAGGTTTGTAATGTTTAACAACCATATTATATCAGTGTGTAAACACGTTAATTATGAGCTTTGAAAGTCAAGTAGTTCGAGCATTGTTCTGATTAAGTGTTAAAATATTTCAAACAAATATTCTTTACTGTGGTTAGCATTCAATAGTCGTCAGTATCTATAGATTAACAACTTGTGGTTATATTGATAATTTAGAATCTTCCTTGAAGGTGGTGCACGAATTCGCAGCTAAATAACTCGATTGATGTGTCATTTGTATACAAGAGTTATAGTCCTTTGAACTATGAGTCTATGTTTAATTTCATAAAGTCAATATGTTGATTGTCTACCTTGAACAGGGTTATAATTATATCTTATAAATATAGTTTTTTTTATTGAATTTAAAATCGTTACAAAATCAGTAATGTACTAGATACTCGTATTTTTCAATAGTTTATCAAAGACATTTATGCATATCTATAATTTCTTTTATTTGTTTTGAAATATTTAAAATTAATATATACCAATATAAAGAATTATTTTGTTATCTTATAAATATTTTTTTTGTTATCTATAAGTCTACATACCGTGTTTAAACGTATAAAAATAAACAAGGTCAAATCTGCCTTCATCATCATTAACATTCTTATAGCGATGAGACAAACTGATCTAAATCACAGATCACAGGCACTTACAGAATAAAACTTTCCTTTGTTAGGGGGAAATATTCTGAAACAAGTGAATATGTCACAGAAAAAGCATCTTCCCAGTATTCATAAAATTTGCTATCTATTAAAGCCATATCCTGGAAATTTAAAAAAAAAAACCCTCTTTTTTCCTACTTTTTGAGGTACAATATGCCGGTGAAAAACATTAATTGTGCTGTCAAGAATAAACTGTTTCAAGTTGTGGTATGCATCAAAAACTGTCCAACAGCATTCGTCATTCTACTCGTAAAGGCATTTGTTTCTAAGATTGGTATGGTATATACCATTATACCAGAACTCAAATGAAGCAGAAAGCTGATGTAACTTATCTGCTTTACTTGATCCCTTAAGACAAATACATGAAAGAAGTGTAATAACGCCTAACACAAACACAAAGCAATACACCATAGCCACAATTTTATTCCATAAGCTTTTAACTGATGCCGAATGCTAGTGTAAAATTGTAATTGGGACCTACCCAAAACAATTAGAACTTTTATGAAAAAGACTATAAATGAAAACAGAACTATATCATCTTCCTATAATGATTGAATGTTAGGAAAATTGACCAGAGTTATCTTACTTTAATCACAGAGAGGGGAAAGCAAGCAATTTTTAATTTAAGCCTAATTAACATTAAAACAATTTTCCATTAACAAATAAAGTTACCCTATTGAAATATAAGGACTTTGTTAGCTAAATCTATCAATTTTATTAGATATTATGATTTTTTATAACAATAGAGAAACATGCTAACTGACGTTGTTAATCATCTCAATAACGTGTTATAGTGGTCTTTTATTTGTCTTTGTAATCTATCACTTTTACTGTTTAGTCTATTTTTGGTAATATCCAAGTATTATTTTTTTTCTCTTTACAAATACATGTACGTCAACCAGTGAATTCATGAATTATTGATGTAATAACAAAGCAGCTGTTTGCCAACATGGTCTTATTTTAAAACAAAATTGATGTTCATATTAATTGACTATCGAATAACTATCTCCAATACGTAGGAAGTTTAGATTTATTATAAATCTGTTAAAATAAACGGCTACAAAAAAATGTGAATTATATCTACGGGGTTGTATTGACATATTTGGTTCGTTTAACAATTCTTAACATGTTATATGAAGATCATTATATCTTGTTACCCGAATAATTCAGCTTTTATATTCCGCTGATCTACAATTGCTACATTAACGCCTAAATGCAAAGACAAGAAAAATCTTCAATCTATCATTCGGAATTAGCTCGGGATTTACCTTGCCGATTGATCACCTCTTATTCAGGGCACACATCAAAATCCCAGATTGGTGAAGATTTTTTATAGTGTTAAGAATTCAGGCCCTCGCAAGTAGAAGATTGATTACGGGGAGAGATTTGTTTTTCGGGTTATATACCCCGATATTGACGAAATATTTTGTATTTAAGAATTGAATGCTCTTTTTTGTAAATTTATTGGGGTGTAAAAGCGTTGACCGAAGTACATTTTGTATGAAGCGCGGAAGCGCTTCATACTTAAAATGTGCGCACGGTTAACGCTTTTACAACCCTATAAAGTTACAAAAAAAAAGCATTCAATACTTATAATTACATTTTTACCTATAGGATCATGAAAACACGCCTTTTATCAAGTTTTTATTTTATTTTCCTGTGCACTTTATTGTGGGACCTCGTGCCATCATGAATGAGAAGTTTTATTGAGTGAAACAACTGCTTAAGGAATAACACATGATGTGCAGTTAGCCAATCAGAATAACGTATTTTAATGAAACATACATCTAATGTGCTAAGAGGGTCTCAATAGGATATTTAGCATTGTTTTATAATTGAAAAACCATTATTTATTGAAAAAATTATTTTTAAACATGCCTAAATAAATTACATACATGTTTATGGGGATTTTGTCTACATGAATTGTTGAATTAACAGACACTAATGGTTAACCATTGAGGTATAGTCCGTCCTCCCTTCCCTTAATTAAAAACTCATAAAAAATACCAAGTCTATAATTTGATACGGAAAGCGTGTGTTGCGTCTTCTATTATCGAATTTGAATTTACATGAAAAACTTGTCGGATTCAACATGAAGAGCCAGATCTACCTATTCTTCCGGACACCTGCAGATATCATCCCCGGTTTTTGTTCGGTTCGTGGTGCTGAGTTATTAGTGTTCTATGTAGTATGTTGAAGACTGTTGTGAATGCATAATTATATATTGTTTCTATGATAACTTATATTCCAGCATTCACCGGAGCTGAATCTTTTCTAGTTGCCGCTGGTATCGTGTCTTTAATAAGGAATAAAAATAAATAATGTGACGTATGTTCATTAACTATAATTAGCATCTATCTTGCTATTTAAAACATGATTTACCTATCTTATCGAATGAAATGAATTCACGGGAAAATAACTCTAGGTCTTTTTAAAAATCTTGGTCAAAGGGATTATTTATTTATATTTTTGCCACTTTAATAATTTTGTATATATTTTCATTGTACTCACGAGTTTACCAGTTAGAATACATATTTCAAAACCAGACTATTTGCTTGTCACAAAATGTCTTCTTCTCATTGTTTTTTTGTTAAAAAAATAGTATTAATATTACTAGCTTTAATTTTATATAAGCGGTTATTTATCTTTGCCTTGCATTGACAATGACTGGATTCACCACTGCTGGATTTCCTGTGAATAATATAGATGTTGCACCAAAGTAAGACTTTTGAGTTTTTTTTTATTCCCAAAATATGAAACTTACAATTGAATTCACTTTAAAAAAAAAAAAGCTATATCTGAAACGAAATATTGTTTTTCAAAAAAACATCCATTGAATGTCATACAGTATGCTTAGCGGATAAGCATATACTATGAGTCTGTTTTGTCTGCTAATAACTAGTTGGATTGTCTAGTCACGAACATCGGAACTTCTTATTCAATGAAAAATTAGCAGGGGTTTTTCTCATTTTTTGTTGTTGTCTCATAGAACAAATAATATGTTACTAAATATATTAAAAAAAATCATTCTGTTATTTGCGTTTGGCATTATTCATTTTAATCAAAATCATTAATTTGCATGGTTTATTACAAATGGGCCAAAGAACACCGATTTGAACAACATAATCCTTGATTTAAACAGTCAAATTGAAGGCATTTGCAGAGTTTAGAAGTTATGCAATTAATTCCTGGGACTTATGGACACTAACAACATTCAGGATTATAAAATTTACCTGATTTAAGATCAAATATTGAATCACTACCGTAAACATCTTTTAATTTTTCATTGAAAATACGTAATTCGGACGCACGAAATATTTTCAAATGTTTTTTTTTTATTTGTAAAGGTTTTTTTTTAACTTCTTAGTCAGTACTTCAGTACTTACATGATTTTTTCAAGAACCTTGCTTAGATTCCCTGTTAAAAAAAATCAGAAATCATCTGGAAACTAAAGTTTCCTTCAGGCAAAGTTGAATTTAGATGACTTTGGTTAATTGTTTGTAATGTGTTTGTTGATCATAAAGCTTGTCACGTGTTGAAGTCTAATGTATCGTTTGCTTTCAAATCTTTGGATTTGAGCAGTCCTGATTGAGTTAAACATAGAAAATCGCACTGGGCGCATTTATAAACATCCTGTGAAAAGTAAAACATATACAACTGTATCTAAATTCCATATTCTTGAGTCTTCATATTATTTACATATCGATAACTGTTATACTTTGAATGTCATTATTTTTTTTCTATGTGAAAACATATTTATTGTTTAATATTGTGCATTACATTGACTATGTATTCCTTGTTTTTATACCTATTCATGAGATCCTTATTGCAAATTACACTAAACCAAGTGAGTTACTCACTTTGAATTATGATTGAATTATAATCTTCAAGTAATTGTTATTAAAGAAAACACATTTCTCACAGTTACTAGCGTGTATAAAATACCATTTGAATAATTTGTATGTTCTTTGAAAAAGTAATTGAAAGATACATTCGTTAGATTGATTTTCACTTTATTTCCTGTTGGTTATATTTATCAAATGACATTTAGCTTCGAAAACAGGAAAACATTTTAACCTAAAACAGAAGGCTTGACAAATCTAAACCCAAGCCAACAAACCATCTTACATGCGAATAAACATTACTTGTATTCCGTTTTGCCTTCTTTTTCGGAGAAAAATAACGAAGGCGAAATCACTAAATAGGGTGCTTTTTTTAGCAATAAACCAGTGCCTATCAACACAAAATTCATAATATTTAGGAATATGCTGCATACTTTATCGGGTTCAAATATTCTCATTGCTATTTCAGGTACAGTGGAATTTTGTTGGGAATTTCTAACACCGTTGGAACAATTACAGGCATGGTTGCTCCATTAGTAGCAGGTGATTTGACGCCAAATGTAAGTAAAACATGGTGATAACCCATTGATCCCTTTCCTTATTTCAAATATAAGTGTCGTAAAAGATGCTTCATGTGAGTATCTTCTTTAATTGATCATATTGTAATATTGCATGCTTATCTTGACGACATCTATGAGTTTTAACATATCGAGTTCGTCACCGATTCTTTTCAAAACAAATTATTTATATGTAAGGTTTGAAAAATGACTCAGCATGACTACCATCAAACAAAAATAAAAAATAACATACAAAACGATGCTTACAGTTACTGAAGTCAACCTTACACATATGCTGGATTTCCCTTATTTAACGATTACTTCACGCTCTGTTTACTCATGTATTTGTATGTTGGTGGTTGCTGGTCAATGATTGGTGGTTGATGTTGTCAGTTGTACGGGCCAACATTCTTAGTAATTTTTTGTGTATTACAATATCTTCGAAACCATACAAACATAAAACATTCACAGAGAATATTTATTGTTAGTATAAATATATCTCTTGGATTGTAGAACGTTATTTTCTGTAATGGCTAATTGCAACACACACACTCACACATAATGTTTAATAATGTTTTATGGGGAAACTTGAGAACCACTACTGGCACAAGTACTGTCTAAATAATTTTAAAAATATTAGTGCATGCAATTAAAACCTGAATATATGAATCATAAAAAACAAAAATGTTTCGTTAGCAATGCTCGAGGTTGCACTTTGTAAATACAGCTGTTTCTTAAAACACGCCTCTTTTGGTGAGATCTTGAATATTCATAGAAAATTACTTTTGTTTACATACTGGTTCCCAGTTATGCTCTCTGTGTTCCATCTCACAGAGATATAACTTGGGAACGTTACCAGTACATTTACATGTGCATATTGTTTACATTGAGATCTGTGGTAACCTTACATTCGAGGTAAGGGTAGTTAAGAAAATTAGTGTTAGTTTAAACGCTAAGAAGTTAAGGTCATACAAACGTTGAAAATATGCCGCACAGCCCTATATTTTGACCTTAGAAAAAAATTGTGGTGCAAATGAACTTTCAATTCTAGGATAAGATTTTTCAAAACTTCATAGTAAAAGTGGTACAGTTTGAACCGTAAAAGGAGTTCCTATGGGAAATTGCATTGTCAATATTTACAGAAATACAACCTCGAGGCCAAAATAATTATTTCTAGTTTTAGATGCAATGAAATCAGGATTGACGAAATAATTTGACCTAAACTTCTTTTCGAAGGTTACAATATTTGAAAACAACATTTGTAGTCATATTCTTTACCGTGTAGTGCTTGTTATGAATTTTTTTTTTAAATTAATTTTAAAATGACCGATTATTACTCTAATTCAGGACACCCAAGAAGAATGGAGAAATGTATTTTATATCTGCGCAGCATTCTCTGTAATTGGTATAATTGTATTTGGAGGATTTGCAAGAGGGGGAAGTACAGTAATGGACGAAGGATAAAGACCCGGAAAACAATAGATTAGATATGAAGAAAACCAACGCGTCTAAAGCAGTACATTACATTTAAATAAAACAAAATTAATTCAACCTGTTTAGATTCAAAGTATACGCGTAACATTGTTTGTTCGTGTGATGCGCACACTGGGGAGATGCGCACGCATACGAAACTTGATTTTGTAATATATCCTTACAAAAAAATACACAACAAAATACTCTACTGAGTTACTTATTAACTAAATACTTTAACAGTGTATATTGACACAGATTAAACTCATTTTAAGTGCCAGTCTTTGTAAGAATCAGGCAATTTAGGTAAAAATTAAAACATGATTAGAAAAAACCCACCGAGCTATACATGCTTTTTAATACTAACCATCATCCTGAGTTAAAAATAATTGGTCTTTTGTTTGTGTGTGTCTGGTAATATCAAATAACTCGGTTAGAAAATTGGTTAGAATGATAGCAAATTACTGAGTTATCTCTCCTTTTTTGTTAATTTCTAGTGCATTTCAACCAAATTGTATCTTCTATTACCAGAACAGAAAATGGAAATGAATGTTATTTTTGTGCATAACTACATATTATGAACTGAAATCAATGTCAAATAGGGTGGTTTTTTTTTATCATGTTTTCACCACTGCCTGATTCTTAGGCAGATTGGCACTTAATTAGAATCTAGCTTGATTCGCTTATCATTTCCTTCTAGTTACCATGGACGCCAATACTCTTTTGTATTCCTTGCGATACAAAATGACATCAGTTCCTAATAAGTTCCTTATTACCAGTGTGGGAAGGAAGCATCCTTTCAATAGATTATTCTACTATTTTCTAACTATTGTATTTTCCAGAAACGGTATATATGGTATTGTATGTCTTTGATAATACTTGTGTATTAATGGGATTATTAAATTGGATTTTCATAAATGGGAGTGTCATTCTGAACACCTGTCTACTTATCAGTATATTAAATGCTAAATCAAACGTATGTTTTCGTCAAGGGAATCAACTTGTTCGGACATATTTGAAAATATATCTCATATTGATATCTAAACATTGATTGTAAACTTTTTATGAGATGGCAAAAATAAACAGTACATTCATGTGACTACCCATAAATTGAAAAATTTAGAAACAATTGTAGTAATATTTCCGGATATGCAAGTGTATAAAAGAACACAACATTCAGAAATAAACACTTAACAATCACAGGATAGTATTGAAGTAATTGTTTTTTGTATGTTTTAATACGAAGCAATATAAAACTAATGGAGGACTCTTATATCTATAAAAATGAAAGTATTATAGAAATACTAATGAATTAGATTGTGACGAGATGAGAATGCATGTGTTTTTATATATTTGTCAACTAATCAATACAATATAGCTCATAAAATGACAATGGAAAATCGACCTGTAACTACGAGCATGTCTAACATCGACTGGATAAATTTAGTATGTTCCCTTATATCAGTCTTTGGCAATGCAGTTGTTTTGTTGAAATTCTTAAAGTCGAAATACCTCCGTTTAAATTGTGTTTTACCGTTCTGTGTTTTGTATATCCGGATTGCATGAGTTATATGCATTAACCTTTACTTTGCATTACACATTATTTTTAACGCTAACCATTGAACTAAAATACAAATGTCTTATAATATCGGTGATCTCCTGTATTTGTTTTGGAGCCCTGTCTGTACAGATAGCTGTTGTTGCTGTTGATAGATTTCAAGCCTCGTTTCCATTGTCTACAACTATTTTACAAAGAAGACGCGTCTTATTAGGATATATCACATGTTGCATCGACATTTGTATTATCGTATTCTATGTGACAGTTGGTATAGTATATGGAAAAAGGGAAGCAACCGATTGCCACCAGGATGTTAAAATATTTGGTGACATGTCCTTTTCTGTGACAGTAGCTGAAGGTCTATGGACATTATTTTGTGTGTTTTGTGTCGAAATACCTCTCTGTATGGCAATAATCTACAGGATAAAACAAGCAGTCGTTAGGGTGCGACCAGTATCGGATAACCAGATAATATCAATAATCATTCCTACACGTTCATTTCAAAAGAAAATTGAAAGAAAATTGAAAGCATGCAGGATCATATGTTGTCTTGTCTTGATTCACACCGCGACACATATTTCATTACTCACTTTGGTGGTTGTACTTATTTACAAACCAGAAGAATATACAACTTTGTACCAACTGTCTTGGACAGTCACATTAGTCCAGTCTATTTTGGATCCCGTCCTTATTCTTCTTATGTTACCATCTTACCTTACCAGGAAATCTTTCTCCGTCCACTTCGGGACAACCTCATTTGAGTAGTAAATATTCCACCACCACATCTATGTACACTATTTTACACACATTATCGGTAATTATATAATACACTTGAGTACGGAGATATCAATGTTTCATATTATCCTCCATGCATCACTGAATTAGCAATGTTTAAAATAATTTCCACATTATACGAGTATATACAGTTCACTATTTGACAGGTATGCTCTCGGCACAACAACAGTATAAATACGGGAGTACCGATGTTCGGAACATGTTATCAGTTCATAACAATGAAATATCCTCATTTCCTTTTAATATCTAAAGATCGGTATCTTGCTATATGTAACGCATACGACATTTGCATATTGCATCTAATTTAACAATATTTTCACTATTTCTTTTTAGTCCAGTATAGTGTAACGTACAGTCCATCAATTTTACAGATGTTATGATAACTATCTGCATACAATTCCGCTCAATCAACAGTCTGGATTTTGAAATTAAATATACGGGATATCAATACTGTGTTTCGATTACCACACTCGTCGTTATGCCCGTGTGTAGTGATGTCATAGATGTTGACGAACGTATTCAATGTATCATTGGTAAATTATTGAGCCAGGGATTTTGTTTGCCATAATTTACCTTATACATTTACTTAATTCTTCTATAGATACAAATATTTGATTAGCAAATTTGGACTGTACCTTTAAATCATGTTTACATTGGCACAAATAACGATGTTGTCATCAATTTCAAATGGATTGTTTAGGGGGATGTAAATACCAATCCCCGTTCATTTTCTACATGAGTATTGCTTTATTTATATATAACAGTATATATATTTTTTAAAGGGTTACATCCTAACTATACTAATGCCTGTCGATACTTTTATGTTGGCATTGGACCAGACATGTCTCCTTTTCGTTAAACACTCAATCCCTGGGACATTTGATATTTGATTTAAGTCTCTGATGCATGTTGTTTTTATCATTAATTGTTAAATAGCTTTCTTTTTGTAATGGCCTTTTGTTGTTCAATGTTTCTTTATTTTGTGTTATATCTCGTCTGACGTTTATATATATATACCTCCTTTAATAAGTTTTTAGTATTACGATGAATTTTAACTTCCGTTCACGTACTATGAAAAGCAGATTTATTTATATTGTAAAAAATATTTTCTTACTCTTTGAACGTAGCAAATTATTATATTAACCTGTGTACACTATTCGTTCAGTTAATGTTTACGTGTTACTATTAATAAGTGTTTTGATTGAGTTAAACCAGTTCAAGTGATATATTATAGTGTGTATTTCTAAGATGTGATGTTACACTACTATTTAAGGTTATGTGAAGTTTGACGCCTGTTAAAACGCTTAAACCCGCTGCATTTGTTTGCACCCTTCCTGAGTCAGGACCCTGTTACTCAGTGGTTGTCATATATATGTATAAAGACCGTTGGTTTCCTGTTTGAATGGATTTACACTAGTAATTGTTGGTGTCCCTTACAGCTTGATGTTCGATGAGAGCCAAGCCTCAGTGTTGACGACCGTACTTTGCCGTATAATGGTTTACTTATATAAATTGTAACATTGATGGAGAGTTGTCTCATTGCACTCATACAACATCTTCTTATACATGTTATATCTATTTGTGGTGCTCTAATGTTGATATCTGGTTGATTGTTTTGTCTAATCAGATATTTGTTGATTGTTTTGTGTTATATAATTTTAACTGGCCTTATAATAATTTAATGTTGACTATTTGTGTCATTAAAATGAATAAATCATCTTAAGTAATTAAATAAAGGCAACAGTAGTATATCGCTGTTCGAAATTCATAAATCGATTGAGAAAAACACAAATCCGGGTTACAAACTAAAACTGAAGGAAACACATCAAATAGAAGAGGAGAACTATGACACAACAGAAACACAACATTAAAATGTAACACACAGAGAAACGAACTTTAATATAACAATGGCCATTTCCTTGACTTGATACAGGATATTTTAAGAAAAAAATGGTGGGTTGAACCAGGTTTTTTATGGCATGCGGAACCTTCCGCTTTTATGGCAATGTTAAATATAACATTAAAATGAAAACATAACATGACAGGACTACAATACATAACATGGGAGGAAATATAAGACAGATAAACACACGAATTATAGCTACAAAAAGGTACCAGGTTTGAAATTTAACACGCCAGACGCGTGCCTCGTCTAGACAAGACTAACAAGCGACGCTCAGATGAAAAACAGTTCGAAAACTTTAAAAATGATACATTCAGTTTTTATTTTTAGACGTAGCATTACGTTTCAGACTGAACATGCAGTCAAGACGTGAAAAGTACATTTTCAGACATAGTAACAGGCGTTTTGTTCATTGATTTTACATTTTTAGTACCTGTTTTAGAAACATTAACGTAGTTTTCAATTTTCTAGTTTCCAAAAAATATGCAGATGTTGTTTGATAGACAATGAATTACCTTTATAAAACGATCAAAGACATAAGGAGAACAATAAAATATCAGGCACCATCTAAGATATAGGAATAAAAGAGGGACGAAAGATACCAAAGGGACAGTCAAACACATAAATCGAAAAAAAAACTGACAACGCCATGGCTAAAATTGAAAAAGACAAACATACAAACAATAGTACACATGACACAACATAGAAAACTAAAGAATAAGCAACACGAACCCTACGAAAAACTAATAAGTCGTATGAGTGCCAATGAGACAACTCGCAATCCATATCACAATAGTGTAACAATACAACACAGAAAGAAACACTATAAAATATCCATTGGAATGACACAACCTTGCACATTAACCTACACAATGACGTAAAGTTGGCAATAAAGAATACATAGAGGTGTGACCAAATTTGAAACAGTACTAAACGAAAACGGACAGAAATTATGTTTACCACAACAACGAATGAAATATGCGCTAAAATAATAAACCGACAACCAGTAGACTACAGATTTTCGAGACTGCGTAGGTGGTGTTACATAATTACATAAAAAGTGTGGTTTTAAAGATTTATTTCATTACACTAGTACTTAACACTAAAAGTGATAAGACCGAACTTAGTGAACTAGGTTTGTACTAACAACATCAGGCAATAGTGGTTTTATCGTTGACTTATTTTGTAAATCGATAAAGGAGAATAAAACCAAAATATCGAAACAAAAATGTACAGCATTAGGAGTATGTCATTGAAGTCTTATTTTCTCCAGATGTGCAAATAATTCTGACTATTATTTATTTGTATTGAACAATTCGGAAAATTATATTTAGTAAACAGGACTATCTTTAATTGGCAATGCTATATTATCCAGTTGTTCATGTCCTAACTGTTATTCCGACCCAAAATAAATGCTAGTGGTTAAGATTTTATACATGTATACATGTTTGTCCATTTATTTGGCCATAACAAAAATCTGACAGGATGAGAGATTAGTCATATAGATTACGATGATGATGGACTGAAGATGCAAAACTGTTTGTGTTTTTTTTTTACATTTTAAAGATGAATTGGTTGCTTATATTAGCAATCCAACACATATACCCTATTCAAATGTTCATTTAGTCAACTTCTCTAAGAAATGTGAAAGTGCAATGTTTTGTATTGAACCTGTACTACTACTCAAACAGTCAGTCAAAACTGTCCCGGTGTTTAAACATTTTTTTTAGACTTACAATTAAAGAGCCTACAATAAAAAATAGAATTTGTTGATGAACTCACTCCATATTACACAGCACCAAGATTAAATTGAGATAACAAGTTCCCGAATACATGTATGTTTTACACTTGGATTTTGGTATTTTAGTTAAACTTTGTATAAAGAGCCTGTTTTAGTTGATGATGGCCAGTATAATTTCGGAGTCTCTTTGACTTTGTATAAAGAGCCTGTTTAAGTTGATGATGGCTAGTATAATTTCGGTGTCTCTTTGAGATGAGATAGGAGAAAATAGTAACCAGCCTTGATATATAGTAATCAATAATTAATATTTGCTATCGAATCATAGGAATTGCAGTGTAAATGAAAAACTAATTTGAATAGCACGACGAGTTAGAGTTCTTGACAACCTCATGTCAAAACAAAATTGTTGACTACTGGGAAAATGTAGCCTTAGAGGCAAAACATGTAGCATATAAAGTGACACAGAATCAGTGGTTATAGACGCTCATCAAAGATAACACGCTTATATTACAGTACCCCAAATCCGTACAACTAATTGCAAATCATATAGGAAAAGAGTTCAAATAGTTATCAAAGGTACATGGCTTATAATTTGTTACGCCAGACGCGCGTTTCGTCTACATAAGACTCATCAGTGACGCTCAGATCAAAATAGTGTCAAAGCCAAACAAGTACAAAGTTGAAGAGCATTAAGGACCCAAAATTCCAAAAGGTTGTGCCGAATACAGCTAAGGTAATCTATGCCTAGGATAAGAAAATCCGCATTATTTCGAATAATTCATACTTTTGCAAACAGTAAATTTATAAAAGTGACCATATAATTGATTTTCATGTCAACACCGAAGCAATTACTTTTTAATTGAACACAAGCTTTTTAAATATTTTCAGATTAAAAAATATGGTTTTTCGATAAATCTATTTTGAATTGTGAGTCGCGATCGTTGTAACATTTTAGCGAAACAGGATAAAAAAAAACTAAACAAAAAGGTATCAGAAAGTTCATTCTACATGCTGTAAATAATATCACAGAGATTTTGTAATATTATTAACTCGTATTATTTAACTAATTTGATTCTTTCAGAGATAGTCACATGTTAAACTATATTTTCGAAGGTAGATAGAAAACGGCGGATAGCAAAAAGCATATTGCACAACAAAAAGCATATCTCACGGTTATTTTTAGAATATCTAAAAACCGATATAATTGTGACGTCGTGCAATGAATTTCACGATATTGTTAAAAGTTTTATAAAAAATATCTATGATCGATTATTTGAAGAAAAAAATACATAAGATGTATATATAAAAAGAAATTAAATGAAATAACAACTAATTTGTTGTTATTGTCTAGGAGACAATATGATATCTATTACATTCCAACAAAACAAATAACGATTTTGATACAAATGTGGTTGGAAATTAATAATATAACAATTATAGCCTATATATGAGGTCAATACAGGATATATCGACCCAAAGAAGTATATCGACCTCGGACTTCGTACTCATTCAATATACTTCTTTCAGGTCAATATATCCTTGTATCGACCTCATACATTTAAGGCTATAATTGTATAATATTATATTCACAAAATGTATATGAATGTTTGATTAATTCTGTTAGTGAAGCATTTCATCTTCGAAATAGTACAAACAAATTAAAAATATTACTTAAAGTCACAGACATAATTTTCTGATGAACATTTATTCATTTCTATACAATTATTTTATTACAAAAATTAGGCCAAGAACAACTGCGATATGGTTAAAAAGTCAATTCAAAATATTCTCATTATAATGATTTGTTTGACAGATTTTATCTCTAAATTTTTGATAATGATAATTTATATTGCACACTTTGACAGTTTATGTTATTATTTTAAACTAAGCAAACTTATAAACATTGCAATTATAAAGAATACAATCATGAAAATTATCGAAGTGTTAACAAGGAAGACCGGTTTACTTACTCAGAAACAGACCTACTGTGTGAAATTATCAAATTTATAAGAAAGGCGAATCAAACAGTTACAGTGTGTTATATAAAACGATCAGTAAATCTAACTGAGAGGTATAGATTAATTTACCAAAAATCGGCTATTTTAGGACCAAAACATTACGTGAGAATGACCGCATTCCATTCGATCAGTTGTTTCTAACAAAACTAGTTGCACTATCTATTGATACATGATGATAAATATATGATTGTATACAGGAAGAGTTATAACATTGGTCAAATATTCATAGTCACGTAATTGAGGTAAAGAATGATAATTAAAATAAAAAATAATTGTTTTTGATTGGTGTATTTTATTCGGTTTCGATTTTTAACGCTTTATCTTCCGCCAAAATTGAATATATATTGAGGTAAAGCAGTCACCTTATTATTCTTACACAATGGAAATCACTAGTGTCTGGTTGATATTTTTTGCCCTTTTTAATGCATGCTCCGCTATTCCGCTGAGCATGTTTTATCCATATGTCAATCAATCTCATGAAAATCATTTACTTCCGAACGACGACGGCAGTTCAAATGAAATTCACATCAATTCATCGTTTCAATTTTTCAACACTAGTCATAGGTCGCTTTTTGTAAGTATAAAATACACCAATGATAATATATTCAACTGATGCCTATCAAAGCCCGAGTCTGAGAAAATGTCTGCAAACAAGAGAAAACATATTGCGATTTGTGTTGCTCTGTCTTTGCTTGTCTGTGTTGTGTTTCGTGTACTATTGTGTGTCTGTTGTACATTTTATTTTTTAGTCGTGGCGTTTTAGGTTTTTTTCGACTTAAGAGTGTAAATGTCCATGTGGAATCTTAAACCTATGTTTATGTGTGTTTTGTTCTGTTCCACTTCTAAGAGACTTTAAAATAAATGCTCTAAATATCATCTCTTTTAGAATCTATATTTTTTATAGAAAAAAAATTGTCTTCAATAATCGTCGTGTTGAATTCCTCCAATGTTTCCGTAAGTTTTTGAAGCTCGTACAGCGTGTACGGAACATCAGATATTTCCGAGGATCAGGTTTATTAACCAGACTTGGTTAAATATACTAATGAAGTCTAATCTTTTGGCTACATGCAGTGCCGATTGTTAGAAATGGGAAAATGTTGACCTAACAATGGTTTTTTTCTTGAATGATTATACTACTTCAGTATAGAAATGAACTTAGTCAATTCATAACAGTTTCTCCTGGGACAACTTAAAATGGTCGACTTTATACTTTATTATTTCATTCCTTCTAAATGTGATTATCAATATTTCTACAAAATAAAGAAATAATAGCAATGCACATGTCAATTATAGTTTAATTGGTATCAGCTATATAACTTGTTAAAATAAATGCTATAACTTTTTATCAAGCTTGTCATTCAATTTCTATTACATACTTTCGTATCTATGTTGTTGAAATATTTCATTTATATCAATTTTAAACTTATTGACAAGTATGTTTTCTCATTTTATATACCATTTATTTTAGGTAAATACCAATGGAGATTTGACATTTCTGTCTGCTTTACGTAGCTATACTCCTTCTTCCTTTCCATACCTTCAAAATACTCAGATAGTTGCTGTATATTGGGGTGATATTGATACTAGAAAAGGAGGAGATATCTGGTATAGGGAAACAACTGACCCTGTATTACTTCAGAAAGCCTCGACAGAAATTCACACGGTTTTCCCACAGCAATCAGGTTTCAATGCAAGTTGGATATTTGTTACAACATGGAGTAAAGTTGCATTTTACGGATCTAATTCCATTGGACAGAGACTGGTATGTTTACATTTTTTGTTAAGCAATTGCATCTTCTTTATCCAAACTTTATATGCACAATGTTATTATTGAAATACCACCAATAAAAATGTGAGATAAATAGTTATCAAAGATACCAGGATTATAATTTAGTACGCCAGACGCGCGTTTCGTCTGCATAAGACTCATCAGTGACGCTAAACAAATGCATTGAAAAACATATATACTATATAAACCGTTATTGAAGAACCATTTTAAAACTGATTTTACTTAGAACTCGTTTCTATGTTTTGATAAGGAAAGTTTGAAATTAAATATATTTTCTATATCTTTACATTATTTTCACTACAAAACATTATCATTTGTTATTTTGTCCTCAATGGTTTGCTAACACTACCTCCATGATAAAACATTTGGTTTATTCACAAATTTTACATTTGCATTGATTAAGAGAAAAATGATATCTTATACGACGGTCTCGTAGTCATAAAACAACTAATTCATATAGCCCATTGCTTTTTTGTTAGAATTGTAATTACAAGTTTTCGCAGCTAAATCGTCTTAACTTGATACAAAGTGACTGTTATGCTAAAATGGTAAAACTTTTATTTTTTTCCTCACTTTCTTGTGTTGAAAAATTCAACATTGTTGTAATTACATATAAGAATTTGCTAGTTCCAAAGTTTGGCGGTACAAAAAAGTACTTATGATCTGCATTTCAGAGCAAATATGCCCTATGTGTATTTGTTTATTGTTCAAAAGAAACAATCAATAAGGGTTATGTGTGGATTTAGTCTTTGCGCTTTCATTTGATACCAAAACTGCTCGAAAATACTATTTTTATTATCAGTAATAGCTATGCATAGTAATGATTTATTTTATGTTCTATAATTTTTTATGATCTTTCAGACCTGTCAAACATTCGTGGTTCTATACCTATACAAATATGTTCAACAAAGAGTCCGATATGTCTGTACGATATTAAGTCAATTCCTTATATCAAAATGAAAAGAATGAAATTAAACATGCAGAAATCATTTAGTTTTTAATGTCCAGGTTTCAAAAGAGACATGTTATATCATTCATTTAAATATTATTAATTTCATTGTAGAGGAACACTTTCCAGTGTGTTCTTGTAACTGATGGAACACATTCTTTTGTTATATACAATTATTATCAAATACAGTGGACAACTGGAACTTTAAATAATGGTAGCAATTTAGCTGATCTTGGGTCGCAGGTAACTACATGGTTTATGGTACATGAGATGACCTTAGAGTATAATGATTTGATTGTATATCTTCATTTGGTATTTTAGTTAAACACGTTTCTCTTGTCGTTTATGCATTGATTAAATATTTCTTTTGCATCTATGTGGTCAAATGGTGATCTTCAACACAAGCTGTTTATTTGCAGATCACATGCATTTGACCATTATTTTTCTTTTTTTAATTGTTTTAAAATTTGTCATTTTGAGAACCTTTTATATAATTTTTGCGGTATTGATTTTGCTCATTGGTAAAACCGTGCGACGATAATTGTTTCGATGTATGCTGGCGTTTGTTTATGTTGCAATTCACTGTTTTTATTGTTCCGTTGGTTTCCTCCAACATGACTTATTGATCTTAGTTTTAGTTTGTTACCAGGATTTTTTTTCTCTTAATTGATTTAAATCTTTTGAACAGCGGCATGCTACTGTTGTATTTATTAGGAATTATTTCAAGGGAGTAATCATTTAACTTCAAGGGGGCGTGGAGTTAGAAATTTGTTTTCGCACAAAGAAATTTAACAGTATAAGGTATTCGGGTAATCTGAATTCAGAATTGTTTTTTGGTCACCTGCTTGACCAGAATATTTTGTTTCATCAAATTGGAAATTAGAATTTAAAAAAAAATACCCACCCCCCATTTCTCTCTTTGAAGTTAAATGGTCGATCCCTAAGATTCTTACTGATTATCTACTAGTAACTTTTTAAAAATACAAATTCGATGTAACGACAAGTGTTGTTAAATCTATTAATTTAGTGTTCATGTAGAAAACTTGAACAATAAATTTGCTAACAATCATTTTAGTTTACGTTCGAACATCGGTAAATACACTGATGATTCTTTCTTATAGGTCGGATTCGATGCTGGTGATGGAGTGAACTACTATGCGGTAAATGGCTCTCGAACACCAGATATTATTAATATCACACAGATGTCTAATGTTGGAATTCCGGGAAAATATATATTCCGTGTTGATCTAGCTTCAATAGAGCAGGCTACTTGTAAGTTTTTAAAATGTTCTTGTTCTGTTAATGTTAAAGATTTAAAATGAATTATACATGCCTTGGGATCATATACTATGAATGCAGTTTGGATAAAATTCTAGCTATGCACCATACGCGATTAAAAGAGGGACGAAAAATACCAGAGGGACAGTCAAACTCATAAATAGAAAATAAACTGACAACGCCATGGCTAAAAATGAAAAAGACAAACAGGCAAACAATAGTAAACATGACACAACATAAAAAACTAAAAAAGAAGCAACACGAACCTCACCATAACTAGGGGTGATATCAAGTGCTCTGGTAAGCAGATCCTGCTCCACATGTGGCACCCGTCGTGTTGCTTATGTTGATTAAGGAAGGATCTTCATTATGATGACTATGTACACTGGAGACCAAAATAATAAGAAGACAAAAAATAGTAAAGCAAGCAAGAACGTTTATTACATTGTTTCAAATAAACTTTACAAGGGGGAGTTTCAAAAAGTAAAATTACAAAAACAATGAACTCCGAGGAAAATTTAAAACGAAATGCCCTAATCAAATGGCAAAATCAAAAGCTCTAGTAGATCTAACACCAAACGAATGGAAAGCAACTGTCGTATTCCTGACTTGGTACAGGCATTTTCTTTGGTAAAAAATCAATTTCAATAGGGCGTGGAATACGTTCTTATATTTAGATAATCAAGAATTTTTTTAAGGAACGACCTATATATAACTAGCTACATAAACATTGTTACATGCATGTTCTTATGTAGAAATCAACCTAGACAACATGTTTTTTTAAATTTCGCAAATATTTACACGATAATCCAGATAAAAAAAAATGTATAAAAGTTATTTGATTTCACAGAAAATGCAAATTTTAAACATAATATATGCAAAATCAAATTCAAATCGCTTCTACGGTCACATTTCATACCATTGCTTTTGTCTCCAGTTTGGTTTCAAATTTCTTCCTTTTGGTTTGGTACAAAAAATGATTCGCATACATATCACATTAACATGTTCTCTTCTCGAATTTATAATAAAAATAAATAGCTACCGTTAACCTTCTAAAAATTCATCTTATAGTGCAAGTAGGTGGGTGACAACAAAAATTTCCGTCGTCTAAACTCCTACCTACCAAAACAATAATAAAAACAATACGGGAGATACAAGTGAAACATTCAAACTTCTAAGTCGAAAACAAACCGACAAATAAATGGTATAACGAAATCGATGAAAAAGCAAACGACAGTCTATAAAAAAAAATGTATTACCATATTAGATTTAAGAACGTTTAGTTGTACACAAAAACAGTTCCAATATTGCAAAAGACTAAATTTCATGACTGTTGAATGACTTTTTCCACTTAGTGGTGAACGAGTGTGATGGGAAAGATTGTCTTCATAACGGTACATGCCAAGATTTAGATGGCTTGTCAACATGGCGTTGTAATTGTGTTTCTGGATTTACTGGTATACTCTGTGAAACAGGTAAATTGCATTTAAACTGTCCTCTTTCACTTGCTTTTACGGAAAGCAAAACAAAAATACCAATAGCACTACATATATTTACATTAAATCTGAGAAGAGTATTTTGATGCATTTTTATAACAAAATGTTGTCATGGATTCCAGATGTAAAGTTAAGTTCATCAAATATTATGACAAATTTGTTTTATCGGCTTTGACATTAGACTGATAAACCTGACAGAAATTACTTTGCTAAATCTGTTTCTCGACATCGGTAGTTTGACTGGCAAAAAACAGGTAACTAAAGATGTGTCTGCACGAGACTCACCTGTTATCGATATCAGATGCTCCAGTATTATAAGAATGGTTTTATTTCACTATCGGCACCCGTTCCACGCTTCATTGAATGTACACATCCTCTCACATGTATACATAGCAATCGATTTGTATCAAGCATAAAAAAAGACAGTTGTGTGGCAAAGCAATTGAAACATATCCGTTGTAAACTGTGATACAGTTTTTAAATAAGACGATATGTATACTTTTGGATGACATATCATCAATCTAAAAAAAACCTTGTTAGTCATTATCTTTGAAGAAGTCCAAAGAACAGAATATGTACTCATGCTATAATTTTGTGTTATTCTTTCAGAAATTAATGAATGTCATAGCTCTCCCTGTCAGCACCATGGAACTTGTTTGGATTTACTGAATGCCTATAGATGTCACTGCATGGACGGATTCACTGGAAAGGACTGTCAGATTGGTCAGTATCAAATACAATATACTTTATTATATTAATAAATTCAAAAGTTAATATGAAAAAGGCATATGGAAATTAATCGTATTTATATCATTTCCTTCGCTTATCTCTTACCAATATATTAACATATTTCATCGCCCTTTAACTTATAAGTTGTTTATGAAAATAAAGCGTTTAAAACTGAGTCGAATATGCGACAGCTTGTGTTTAGTAAAAATGCATTTGGTACGAGAATGACAAAAAAAAAATAAAACGTATATTTTCTATAAACTTTTGAGGTAAAATTATTCGTTTAATATAATTTTATTGATTACAACTAAATTTTAGATATCGATGAATGTCAGAGTATCCCATGCATGAATGGAGGAACGTGTAGAGACCAGAATAATTCGTATACCTGTGATTGTGAACAAGGATATGCAGGAAATAATTGTCAGATAGGTGAGTAATTTATTTCTCTTATAAAAAAAAAGTTAGAAGCCAAACATTAATATAAGACAATAAGATAAAGAGAAAAATCTCAACCCAACAAAATAGCACATGTAAAATGAAGCGTATCCCTTTTTAACAATGAAATAGAACTTAAGGTTATTCAAATTATACTATTTTCTCACAACACAAACATAGGCATAAGGAAGCGGTAAGACATTGGTTTGTTTAATCGGTACCATTTTATTTCGCCAGGAATTCATTTTGACAATGCCTTTTCGGTGAATACCGGGCCAAAATATCTGAAAGAACAAAATCTTATTCGTATAATAGATTCTGTTGTTTTTAATTTGAAGACAAAACATAAAGCGAACCCAGTACAAAGCATCAGAGCTAATCCTAGTAAAAAGAATAAATAAAAAAACTCTTTATTAATTTCATGCTTTCGGAGTGCCTTTTTCAATCTGCTTTTGATCAGAAACTCTAAAAACTGGATATCTTCTCGCCAAGGATGCACAAGAACCAAACCAGTTGGTTGTACAGCTATGACCATAAAAAGAACCTAAACAAATTGTCAAATCCCTCGAATTTTCCCGGGTTGAAGCCTTAGAGTCTTTCTGATTTCATGGAAGGTGATCTTATTATTGCCTTCATTTTGTATCCCTTTTCGTCGTCGCACGCTCGTGTAGGTGATGTGTTTCCTTTCGGTTTTAGTTTGTAACCCGGATTTATTTTCTCTCAACCGATGTATGACTTTGGAACAGCGGTATTTTAGAGTTGTCTCAAATGAATGATCCTTTGAGTTTGAGTATCGTATATGAATTTTGAGTATTGATTTCTGTCAAATATCCATCATGGTCCTATGTACTTGATAAGATAGAATATCATGGCAAAATGCATGTATAGGGCTATATTTAAAAACAAAAAAATTATATATTTCCGCCATTATTTTAAAAGTACCACTTAAGGTTACTCTTACTTAATCTCTTTGAACGTATACATTGAAAAAAGTGTTGATTTCGCTTTTTGAAAGGAGATTATAATTTGCTCTTAAATGACGATTTTGTCTTGAGCACATGAGATCCTCCCCAAGATTTTGTTGGGTTCGTGTTGAGCAGTCCTATTTTTTCTATTTTGTGCTTCATATATTGGTCTTTTTCCTTTTATGGCCATGCCGTGGTAAATTTATTTTCGGCTTATGACTTAAAAAGACTAAAAAGCAAAAAAATTTAATCAGTAAAAATATTATGAATACAACAACATCGAAGAAATTGATGAAATGAAAGACATAATATCATTAATGTCTCTTCGTCGATGCTCCAGGTCAAAATATTTGGACGGAAACAAAACTTACACGAACACTAAGGAGCTGATCAAACAAAAAAGGACACAAAGTATAGCCAAATCTAGACATTCAAGAAATTAGACCTTTTCAAGATGAATATAAATATTCCTTAATAAAAGGTGATTCAAAAATGCTATAACAGCAAATATTCATGAACAGAAATACATATTTTCAAGTCAGTAAAATTGATTAACTTCTATTATGCTAGACGGTGGACCTCTAATGTATTCTATTTAATTTTCGAATTGTTGCTTATCATCTCAAAAGATAGGTAGAATCTAAACATTGCAAAAATCAGCAATAAAAAAATCATCTTTTACCGAAATCATTGGAGACGTCTTATAAAAGTTATTGACCTTTGTAAAACGTGCCTAATTTAACTAAATTTCTAGTTTTTATTTAATTCATAAAAATATATAAAAAAAAATAGGTAGAAACTGCATGTACTTTTTTTTAAGTTTAACAGTGATATAAATAATATATCCATGCTAACTGATCTTTCAATAACTGTTCCATGTCATTGAATTTCAGATGTAGATGAATGTCAAAGCAATCCATGTTACAACAATGCTACATGTATTGATAGAACACCCGGATGGAACTGTGCCTGTTTACCCGGATTTACTGGAAATCATTGTCAAATAGGTTAGTGAACTTATAACAAGATACCTTTAATTACGTCCAATAGCAAATAAATAGTACGTGTATGCTGAAATAGGTATTTTATATTATAAAGTGAAAAGTCTTTCAGTTTGATACAGACATAATAATGATGTCAAATTAATGTGGTCAACAATTGCACTGCATATCATAGTAGAAAAGTTAAGATACGAACACTTTTGTATACTTTCAGATATTAATGAATGTCAAAGCTCTCCCTGTCAGCACCATGGACATTGTTTGGATTTACTAAATGACTATAGATGTCATTGCAAGGCCGGCTATACTGGAAATGATTGTCAGATCGGTAAGTTTTAAACACAAAATACTTTATTATATAAAGTTTACGAAAAAAAAAAAGGTAATACGGATAAAGCAAAATGAAATAAACCTTATTCTTATCCTTTCTTTCTCTTGGTTATTACACATATATTGAAATGTTTTAACTTTTATCTTTTTAGATGTTGATGCATATCAAACGTCTGAAACTGAATGACAAGATTGTGGCTATTAATGATTACGCCGGTGACAAACATTTGAATTACAAGATTATTTTTTTTTTTACATATTTAGGATTTGGAAGTTAAATTAATTCGTATGATATACTTTTGATTATTACAATTGTCTTTTAGATATCGATGAATGTCAGAGTAGCCCATGCATGAACGGAGCAACGTGTAGAGACAAGAATAATTCATATACCTGTGATTGCCAACAAGGATATGCTGGAAATAATTGTCAGATAGGTGAGTAATTTATATTTTATTTAACCTGTTAAAAGGTTAATACACTAACAAAAGTGAATAAGAGAATAACACATATCTCAACATCAAATAGACAATAAAATAGAATATCTAGATTTGTTAACTTGAGCGCTTACAATCATTCGTTTTAACGTTTGCCAGCAACAAAACAAAATATAAAGATAAGACACGAAACAATAAGAGTGTTACAAATTCATTTATTAAACATATATATAAAATCGAAAAGTTAAAATTAAAAAATAGAATAGATTTCTTGAGATTATTGTTAAGGTAAAGATACAGTATTCTGTCATATATGTTATATTATATAATATAAATATTGTGTATGCATGTTAAACTGTCTTTCAAAGGTGGAATACAAACAGCAGATTTAAAATTGACACTGCACAATCATTTCTGAAATATACTGAAGAGTCTTATGTAGACGAAACGCGCGTCCTGATACCTTTGATAACTAATTACACCACTGGGTCGATGCCACTGCTGGTGCACGTTTCGTCCCCGAGGGTATCACCAGCCCAGTAGGCAGCACTTTAGTGTTGACATTATATAAATTATGTGGTAATTTTATAAATTTACTGTATATAAAAGTATGAATTTTTCGAAATACTAAGAATTTGCTTATCCCAGGCATAGATTACCTTAGCCGTATTTGGCACAACGTTTTGGAATTTTGGGTCCTCAATGCTCTTCAACTTTGTATTTGTTTGACTTAATGACTATTTTGAACTGAGCGTCACTGATGAGTCTTATGTAGACGAAACGCGCGTCTGGCATTTTAAATTATAATCCTGACAACTACTTTATATTCAAAATCTTCAAACCTAAATCCTTTGTACTCTATTACAGGCATGTTGAAAGTAATCATATATTCAACAATATATGTTAAACAAGTGTAACCTTTGTAACAACTGGTCAATATGAGGAAATATATCAATATACTTCTTTCAGGTCGATATATCCTCATATCTACATCAAACAAAGGCTGTAATTGTATAACTTTTATATATATATATATATATGTTTTCTCAATAAAATGCATTGCTTATGTACTGACATTTGTCAAATCACTAAATATTGTATTTTCCTTAAGGTTCATGATTTTTGGTACTGCCAAAAAACCAATATCCCTACCGTGGCTAAAAATTGTACAAAAGGGTGAAATATATGTATTGTCTTTAGCGTCAATGATGAGTCTTTTATAGACGCAAGTCTGGCGTTCACAATTTATGATGAGTGTAAAAAATGCTAACAAAATCAAGATTTACCTAATGACAATTGTGACTCATTCTCGAGATACTCTTTTAATTATTTTTTTTTTAACAAATATGGACAAATATTGCCAAGTATCGAAACAACTGAATGTCTTCTTATTGTAGTTATTGTCGTTAAATAAAAATTTAAATTAATTTTCAAGTTTTTCCTACAATCTCACAAAGAATAATATATATGTTAAAACAAAAAGCTAATAACAGCAAAATGATCGGCTTTACAAGATATACAAAATGTCCAAATAAATTGGGTAAGGAAACATGTTCTGTGAAATTAAAGCCAAAATTTTGTTTCGATAGCTTTACAATCATATGACATCAACTGCATCAAAAATAAAACATCATTCATTGTTTTAAAATTTCTCTAATACATTTTCACATTGAATACATATAGTACGTTTATGCTGATCGTAGCGACGGGCCTTCTAATTATCTCAGTGTCATTGAATTTCAGATGTAGATGAATGTGAAAGCGATCCTTGTTACAACAATGCTATATGTATTGATAGAACACCCGGATGGAACTGTGCCTGTTTACCCGGATTTACTGGAAATCATTGTCAAATAGGTATTTTACAAAATAAAATATATAGTATCAACAGCGATCCCTAAATGACCAGATTTAGTTCTGACATAAGTTTGGTTATTTACAATAGTAAGTGTATTAAAAAGAGTTGTGTTATGAAAAGTTTTCAGGCTAATGAAAGCCTTCATTTAAAACAAGTTCACTATACTTAATTCCTTTTTATTATTTTGATATACATGTATTAGTACAGCTCATTCGTCTTGTATCCACATAAAGATTTTTTGTTTAACGTAGGAATAATTAATAAAAGGTCATTACAATTTATTTTAAATGCCGAATGTGTATACTTTCAGCTATAAACGAATGCAACAGTAATCCATGTAGGAATAATGGAACATGTGTTGATCTTATAAATGGGTACCATTGTCACTGTTCAAATGCCTCTACAGGACAACATTGTGAACATCGTAAGTCATAACATAACATGTAAAGAGTTACACTATAAATCCATTTATCATGTGGTATATCATAAACAAAACTTGAAATAAACATAAGGGAATCCTTTCCTTTCATATAAAAAGTAAAACAAAACATTTAAGAAGCTTAAAGAATTGTAAGTCGATGAAGATCACACAATTCCATAGCCAAAATAAATAAAAGACAAAACATTAACTGCTATCAACAAAACATGTCAAGAATAAGCTGAAAAGAAAGCCGGAGGGCTCAGCAGCCTTTGATTTTCGAGTGATACATGTCGTACTACACTTTTGTAAATCAATTAACGAGTCAAAAAAATAAACTAAAATTGTTAGTTGAATCCTTTTTAGTTCCGAATAAGATCGTTAGATAAATAAAACAAAACGTATCCATATGAACCCTTGATGTATCCATGATATGAAGAAAAAACTTGCTATTTCTTAGATTTCAATGATTTAAGGTAAAAGTGATAGATGCAGTCATCAGTGTCTCAAATATAAAAATATGTATACTATGAATTCATCAATGAAAAGACACCATCTGGTACCATAACGTATAGTTCATATGTGATAAAATGTTACTTCTATTTTGTGTTTAATAGTCATTTCGTAAATAAGATCTGCATCAGAAGAGTAAAGAAAGATCATAGATGGAACTCAACTATCTATTTTGTGTTTGTTTTTTTAATCTTTTTTAATGCGTTTGTTTTTTAATATAAAACAATATTGTTGTTTGTAGGAATGGATCATTGCTCCTCACATCCATGCTTACATGATGGTACATGCATTAACAATTATGATGGATTTAAATGTGAATGTACAGATTCCTGGTTCGGTGATATATGCGAGGAAAGAAAAACTAATGAATCTGAGGTAAAGTCATATGTGCCTAACAGGAGATGCAGAGTGTATATTAAAATTTGAAAATGTGGTGTGATTGCGAATTCCTATGGACTAAATTTAAAACTATGCAAACAGTAAAACCAATTGATGTTCAAACAAATAAACGAAAAACAAATATTATATACAACATCGAACTACAACCACTGAATTATAGGTTACTGAATTTGGAAATGTGCATACAATATGTAATGGGGTTAAACAAGTTTTGTGGGCACCAAAACTTGAACTAACAAACAAACTGTGAAAAGTTTCTAACTCATCAAATCGATATCAAGCAACAACAAAACAACAGATAGCAAAAAACAAAAAAAAACCATATTATTGATCTAAGAGTATTTGCAGTTACTGAAACAAGTTAAGAGCCATTAACTACTAATGAAAAAAACACAGTACCATCCATATGTAAAACGTCAAACAGTGCACATCAAATTGTTAAGTGTAAAGACATCAGAAATATTCTCTGAATAATAAGAACTTGGTCAATGCTAAAATATGAGTATGAACAGAATGAAGGACTGTTATAATTGTAAAGCAATACATTTGAGTCGTAAAGATTTATGATTGTATACACATGTTTATCCGTGTATCATTATTACTGAGTATTGAAAGGGGGAATCACGAAATTTGAACAGACTAGATATTTGTGTAACCCCGATTTGCATTTACCGTCAGGGAATTTTATAATTCACAAAAACATTGCTCTGAAGGGTCAAATTGAAATGTTATTACAGAAATTCAAACTGAGATAAATAGAATAGTGTGTTTTCCTGATCAGTATAAGTAATCATTACAGTAAATAGTAAGATCTTGCTAGTGTTAACTATGCGTATCGTTCTGTGTGTGAGGATTTTGTTTTGTTTGTCTCTTTTGATTGTGTTAAGGGCATACGATACAGTTTTGATCCCGTATTTACAGTTTGATATTAATTTCCATGTAGGCTATTTTTTGCCTGATTAAATCAAATATGTAATAAAAAATATACCTGCATGTGCTACTTTTTGAGTTAAATGAGGTCGAAATTTTGTATATTTACTCAAAATTCGGATTTGTGGCCGTATTTTTCCTTTCGAAAGAAAGCCATAACTTTTTTGTTTTAAAAGATAAACACAAATTGTTGTTTGTTAAATAATTTGTAATTTCTGTATTTTATAAGTATTCTAAAAAGTTATGCATTTATTGTTCAGAAATAACTCATATTTATCAAATGGTCATAAATTGAGAAAAAAAACGTCATTTGTTGCTGAATATTTATCAAAATTTAAAAAAAATCACTATTTACAGTTTTATAAAATTTGGTCCACATAATCTCCCTGCAAAATGAAACAAAAAGTCGTTTTGAAAAATAGGGGTCCATGCACTCGTTTTCAAATTAAATCAGTTTGAATGATAAAAATCAGTCGAAAAATGCATCTTTTCCCGATATGTCACAGTTTGACGTCGCGAAAATAAAATTTTACGTTAGCAACGTCATTACCTCCCCTGTAACTGTATCGTATGCCCTTAATCTAAAGGAGGCTCGAGTGTACAAAAAAAACCGCCAAAAAGTTTAACATTTTTTTTCATTACAATTTATGTTTATCTCAGTATATGTTACTTTATGTTATGGTAAAAAAAATCAACCAAAAAGATCAATTCGTTTTGGCCACAGATAACTTTTAAAATGTTTATATCACCGAAAAAGCTCCAAATTATCTCCCTTTGTTGAAAAATTGTCATTTTTTTGCATTAAGATTGAATTATCTATTTTAACTCATCGGGGACCTATATTTTTATTGTTATTTTTTTCTAATAAGCTGTGCTTAAACTTGACTATGTAAAATTTTAGCGATTTCTGTAATTTAGTTCTTTTTTTATTTCGTTTTATTTCCATATTACCTTTTTTCTCCTATTAGTTCAACAGAAGAAGAAAACGTGCCTTAACAAAAGTTCATGGTTCTTTGAAAGGCAGACTGTGAGCTTAAATGAACGGGACACCATATTTTTTTTTTATGTTTCTATTAAGTATAGGATACATTTCATTTAGAGAAAAAATAATGAAAACTTATATTTTAAAAAAAAAATTTATACCCGCGAGCCCCCTTAAGGTGGTATGGGAGTCTAAAATAAAAATGACAGAATTTGTTCATACTTTGCCAAAACGTAGTATCTATTGATATATGTTGAAAAATATAATAAAAATGAGAGGTCACCGCGTATTTTCTCAAGCTACAGAACGTGACAAAATGACACATTTTGTATGGATTATACAGGAAAAAACACCATTTTGTGATTAGAAACTAAACAAAATGATAGAATTGTAAAATAGTTAAGGAAAAGATAGCTTTCAGACAATGCTTTGAGAATATCAAAAGAAAAGATAGGGTCGCCGTACGTTTTTTCCAGCTAAAATACAAAATAGGAAAATTCCATGTAGAATCCTTTAGAAAATGCACTGTTTTAGAGTTACCTCCCCTTAAAATACCAATTCAGTTTTTTTCTTAAAACAATCAAAAATAATCATCATTTGCAAAAATATTAATATTTTTAAGTTATATTCTTATAAATTGATTCTTTTAAATAAAAATTCACATTAAATATCTGCATTCCTGCATCAAATTTTGCAATCTTGATAGAAAATCTTGACCTTTGGTTTTACAATCCAAGATGGAGGAAGACACCCATACCACCTTAAACGTTTTTTATTTTATTTCCAGAGCTGTTCGGTTCTAGAATATTCTGAGTGTTCCTGTTTTACTCGACAGTCGAAGCAGAGCAGTAAATCGAATAAAATGTTGCTAGGATTTATTGGGTATGCAATAGGATTATTACTAACGATCTTATCTTACTGTGCTTGGATGATGCTTAATAAATCAAAAAGTGACAGTAAAATTCACCCACATGAAGCAACAATTTTACAACATGAAGTCTTCCAAGAGAGTGAAATCGCCAAGAAATCAGTGCAACCCTCACAAAGAGTCAATAAGCTTCATGAAGCAAGGCTAAGAAAACAAAAACAACAGAAAGAACACCACAACTGTTTCTTAGATCATAGTGGATTCGATTTTTCTAAACTATATGTTAACGAAGATGGGAGTCGGAAAATTCTTAAATGTCGACATCAAAGAGTACAAAATGACAGTTAAATAATTTAAGACTATCGATATGTACTTTATAAAATTTCAGACATTTCATAAATGTTCTGGTAAAATATATTTCAGGATATTTTTATCTAAATATTTATCTAGATATTTATACAATGATGTAATAAAATGCTGTTCGTGTTTATAAAGTCTCATGCTTGAGTTTTACTATTAAAATAGTAACGATACACAAGTACAATTCGAATTCGTCATGACATATAACAGGGAAAACATAATCTATCCAAATCTTATCCTGTCGAAGCACGAGATCTCTCTCTTTTAAAATTTTATGTGATTACCATTTTTTTTTTTACCTTTATGTAAACTATTGTTGCATAAATTTAGCTTTAATGTCGGTTTAAACAAATCATTTAAGAAATAATTAAAATTATGTAAGAAATATTTAACGTTCTTTTGTCTTCAATCAATGGTAATCAATGGTTTTGTTAAGAAAACCACACGTTTTAGATTAGAGACCAATTTAAAAGACCCTTAGTCTTATAGTTTATCCAATTTCATTATATATGAAATTTGTTGTACATTGCCTACAATCTAATAATTAGTTGACTAGCATATTTAATCAAGTTGACATGAATGCCGCGCTCCATTGTACATATGCCTTAATTTTATATACCATTGAAGAAACGTTGATTGTATGCTTTTGGTAAAGAAAAATGCGTCTGTCAAGTACTTGTTTCCGAACCGAGATTAAAACTTTGAAGAATTATGATATAAAAATTTAATATAAAAAAAACTGAACTTTAAGGAAAATTCAAACGGAAAGTCAACCATCAAAAGGCAAAATCAAAAGCTCAGACACATCAAACGAAAGGAAAACAGCTGTTATATTCCTGATTTGTCAAAACCTACAAGGTCGTTGCAACAGTAACATCCTTCCGAAGTGTATGGGTTCAACCGCGATGTTTTGTGAAGTTTTTGTTTAATATAATTTCAAATTGGGTTTTAAGCGGCTTTTTTAGTTAATTATTTTTTTACTCTTGGTCAATGTCGGTAGGGTTTTTTTCGTCGTTTTTTTTCTGTCTCATATTGTTATACTTACTTATTTATTGTTATTCTTCATTAAAACCTACATATCATTTAGCTAGGTTGAAAGATAATTAGTTCTAATTCGAGTTACTGAAATTTTGGATCTCAAATGACTGATATATACATTTTTACGAAGATTAGCAAAAATTGATATAGAAATGCGATTATTTTCCATTAATTTTGACTTAAAGGGGCACTAGCTGTCAAATTCATGCTCACGGGTTTTAATCAAATTCTCATATTCGATTTATAACAATGTAAAACATTTATCCAAACTATCAAAAGTCTAAAATAAACAAGTAACAGGGCACAGGCATAAACATATGTTGCTTCGTTTCGTGTGTATTTTCGTATTTTGTCAAATTTGTTGACGTCTTTTCTATTATATTCATGTGTTATGGTAAAGAAAATTAATCACCGCCTTCATTTATTAGATTTGATTTTGTTCAACGTAATCTACGATAATTTACGTTTGAAGTTTGATTCAAAACAAACTGGACATATATATATATATATTATAGTTAATTGCTATTAATAAGTATTGCAATGTGCATTGTGTTTAAATGTAAAATCAGTATTTATAGTTCTATTATAATCTTAAATCAATCCTAACTCTATCTTACTTTTGAGATATAGTTTTTCAAATGTGACGTTAATTTTGTGATGTTTCAGAAATTCAAATGTGACGTAATTTTTGTGCTTTTTCACCACTTCGTATGTGACGTCATTTTTATGATTTTTTGCGTTGAGGCCTAAGTCGGGTGTGTCTATTTTTCTGTGTTGGTCTTTGCATTATGTATTCGGGTTTTGTTTTCTGTAATTAGTTAATACTTCAGTTTCATTATGTATATCTTTTATATTCATATGATAAAATTTACTGTTTGCATAGCATAAATTGTTCTAAATAATAAGGATGTTCTTATATCCCAAGCATAAAAACATAGCCGTATTTGACACAATGTTTTTCAACTTTTGATCTTCAGTGCTGTACAACTTTGTACTTTTTTTCACTTTCGATCTTTTATATCTGGGCGTCACTGGTGAGTCTTGTGTGGACGAGGCACGTTTTTGGCGTATTGAATTTTAAACCTGATGTCTTTTGTTATCTATTAATCATGTGTTTCTTTGTCTAATACGTTCTCCTATTTATTTGTATTGTAGTCCTGTAATATTATGTTGTCATTTCAATGTTATATTTAACATTGCCATTAAAATGCAAGGTTTGGCATGCCACAAAACCAGGTTCAACCCACCATTTTTATCTTTAAAAATGTCCTGTACCAAGTTAGGGAAATGGCCATTGTTATATTATAGTTCGTTTCTGTGTGTGTAACATTTTAACGTTGTGTTTCCGTTGTGTCGTTTGTTTTCTCTTATATTTGAGTGTGAATTCACATTACTATAAGAAGTGTCACGGTACTTTTCTATCCCAAATTCATGTATTTGGTTTTGATGTTATATTTATTGTTCTCATCGGATTTTGTCTAATGTTTAGTCCGTTTCTGTGTGTGTTACATTTTAATGTTGTGTCGTTGTTCTCCTCTTATATTTAATGCGTTTCTCTCAGTTTTAGTTTGTTACCCAAATTTTGATTTTTGTCCATAGATTTACGAGTTTGAACAGCGGTATACTACTGTTGCCTTTATTTAGTCCAGACGCCATCTAATAAATATCGAGTTGACCTCTTAAGTCATCCGATGACCATATTTAAGCGATGTAAACATAGATATAGATATAAATAGATTAAGCAAACTCGTGCTGTTGGATTTTTCTAGGTCTATTTAATTTCACATTATAAATGAAAAATAAATGTTTTTTAACGTTTTTACCTGTATAAGAATGATTTTTTTGTGGATCGAATCAGTCAATCAAATTATTTACCTTTGTTTCACTTTCAATGTTGACATTCTTTTCCTTTAAAAGCTTTACACATACAACTCACGTGTTATCCATCTCAAGCTAAGGTGTTAAATTGAAGTTTACATGAAAACGGATTCAATGAGGTCGAGTTATTCACTTGCAAGTGAATAATTCATAATCAATGTTTTTTTAGCTTATTTTGACAAAATTTACCAATCTGGCTGCTAAAAGCGAATTATTATTTCACTATTTGCATTTCATTAATGATTGAGCAAAAAATATTAGATTTTTTTTATATATCTCGTAGTTAGTGCCCCTTTAAGAGTACATATATTTGGTCATTTATTATGGTAAAAAAATATTATATGTAAAGCAAAATTATATCCGGGTGAAATTTGATCCGGAGGAAAAAATGTCACAGTAGTTGTTGTTATTTTTTTATCCGGAGGAAAATATTTCCCTGGGATATTTTTTCCTTTGTCGTTAAATTCTATCTGGGTAGTTGACTTATTGAATAGTTATTATAAAAAAAAATAGTCTTTAGAAATACTATGAAATAATAATAGTGTATTTGAATTTAAAAAGCTAAATTGTTAAAAAAAAAATGTATTATGATGGGAAATAATTTCACAAATTTTCATTGAAAAAATTTCCTGAAGTATTCAAGTAAATATCTTTCTTTTAAAAAGAAAATTATCATGAAACATAAAAAGAAAACCAGAAGTAATTTCAAAGATCGTAATTGTGAAATAATATCATGATTTAAATGAGGTAAGAGAAATACATGTAAAAGTGAGTTGTTTTCAGATCTCAGTACAAATATAAATTAAAAAGTAAAGGTAGAAATATAGTTGCATTACTACTGTTAACAGTAATGGAAGAATTTGGTTATGATGATATTTTTAACTATATAAATAGTTTTCTATATAAAGAGTTTTGTCTGTGGACAAAGATGTAGTTGTTGTTTACATGGAAATCAGAAAAATTATAGCATAACAATATATTGGAACAAAAGCAATTTTAACAGCTGGATAGTATTTATCTGTGAAATGTTATCTGTCTTTTTTAATCGTGTTGTAAGTCATCTTTTTATATAAATGAATATATAAAAAATAAGCTTCAAGGAAAAATTTCACTATGAAATATATTAATATCTTTAAAATATAAATTGCTCATAATTACCTCCCTTTGATAAATTATGCAAATGTGTTCTACCTTTGTGAAATACTTTATAATTATAGTCAGGTATATATTGACTGAGAATAACTTACATAATAGTTAATGGGACTTTATTTCAAAAGGTTGTGTGAAATATGGTACAGCAAATATATACCGGTACATACTATCCGCATAACACAGATAGATTTTCAGTCCCCTCGAAAAAATCTACCTGTGAAATTCCATGTCTGGAAAAAATTACTATGACAATTCCATTTCCTCAGGATAAAATATCACAGAGGAAAAAATAAACCGTTACATATACACTTTTTTATTAGACATTTATACTGATATGTAAAATGGGAATTAACTCTTGAATCTTTACTAAATTTGCAGTGCATTGTACATCTTTCTTAAAAATGTAATTTATACAATGTTTTGGTAACTAAACAATCATTCTCATTTTGTTTCTAAATTGTTCATAGCCCTGAAATAATTTGGCTTATCTGAGTAAACAGAACGTCAGAACTTTGATGCGTTTTGTTATTTGATTTTGCCATGTGATTATGGACTTTCCCAATTGATCTTCCTCTAAGTTCAGTATTTTTGTGATTTTACTTTTGATTTGTAACGATTTGCTAAATTCGTTCATATTATCCTAAATGTCATTGTGAATAATTCGTCTAGAGAAAAGACAAATTAAAAAGGAAAATGAGCCTTCTACAAAACTGAATCCGGACACCTTCCAATCGTAATATTATTTTATAGTGCTCCAACAAAGGAGAAAGTAAATAACACATTACGTTCACCGTTTCTGCAACGAATAATAACGTTTCCTTCCCCTACGTTAAATGATACCCCTCCTTTCCCGCCGACTTCAAAATTTGTTTTTGATCATGGTTAAAAGGAAAATACATCAAAATGGTACATCAGGTTAGAAAATATGCCTCAAGAAACTTTATAAGACAAATGTTGTAGTAAATTGGTTAATAATAACCGATTCAGTTGTTCTCGTTTTTATTTTCGGGGATGTTTATGTGAATTTTTGAGCTTGCTTACATAACATGATTATCTTTAAACAATTCCACTGAAAGAACCTGCATAGAACGAATTCATATGAAATAAAATCTGACTATAATATCACATAATTTCACATTGTCTTATCTCTAGGTAGACAAGTGCCGAAGAATTATTCACAGTCACATTTGGATTTAGCACATGGTTACAAATCAAAGTTCTGACGTTCTGTTTACTCAGTTAAGCCAATTTATATCTTGGGTATGAACGAATTAGAAAAAAGGTGGTAGTTGACAGTCACAAATCAGACAGCTGACCTGTACTGTCGGGCTTTCATCAAGGCTTTGTTCTTGGCCCATGTCTTTTCCTAATTTACATAAATGACATGCCAGACAACCTCAAAAGTAATGCACACCTCTTTGCAGATGACACCATTATGTATTTAACAATAACATCACTTACTGATTGTCACACCCTTTAATCTAGTCTGAGTTAACTCTTAGATGTCCTATACAGTCTGCGACGTTAAGCGGTAGCCCGAAGCCCGTGTCTAGTTTAAATAAGCTCGGACTAGTTAACGTATGCTGCTGATAGTCCGACCGGTCTAGTGCATATCTGTGTGCATTTTTTTAATCATTACCGTAAGTTAACGCAGAATGTCACTCAACGCCATCGATATAAATAAACTGATACTCTCTTCCTTGCAAAAATTCCGTAAACCAGTTTTGACGGTCTCCCTAATAACCTATTGTTCAAATAAAAAAAAGCGCGAAAACGGTCAGTACCACGTGTTTTGAAAATGTCAAATTTTGTTAATTATTGATTGATTTATGTTGCATAGACTGAATAAAATATAATCATAACAGTAAATTAAAAAAACATTGAACATTTTTGCGTCGGAAGATATTAATTCGTAACTGCCCGCTTGACATCTTGTGTATTTTAGACGATTGGTTATTAGTACGACTTTAGTGACTGGTTACCGTTAATTTTATGAAGAAAAGTGGAACCAGTTTTGTTTTCATTTTCGAAAAAGTACACATAATTTTGGTCACAGACATCATTTAATATACATGGCTTCACTGTCGGAAATTGCGAGACCATGAAAGGCACCAAAAAGGCCGTCTCGCAAGTCGACCAAGTTACGGAGGCTAAAAAAAATACGAGGATAAACGGGTCCGAGAATTTAAAACTCATTGGACGGACGGTCGTCCCTGACCCTGGCTCCAGTACCAGAATCTAGGATCATCTAGTTATGTTTTGTAGCTACTGTAAGGAGCAGGGAAAAGGAGGCAAATTTGTTTCTGTATTTGTATTTGAACAGGAGTTGTTCAGCAAATTGAAAAATAATATGAAAAATTATGAAGAATAAAATTTTAACTGATTGATTTTCTTCTTTTCTTGGACTGCATCAGAAAGGATGATCTCTTTAACTACCAAAGTCAAATTTGAACGTGAAATTAATTTAAATAAAATGTGATGGCAAGGGGTTTATATCTACATGTATACATTTATTTTACATGTATGTCTTAAATTCAAAGAAAAGAGTCTTAAACAGTCTTGTCAACAGTTTTGAGAAGGTTTTTTTAAGGAAAGTAGAATTTTTTATATTACATGGAGAAAAAACTCTATATTTTTGAAAAGTTATATACACTTCCAGATACAAAATTGTAACCTCAGAATGCAGGATTTTACATCTAATATTCCAAAATTTTCAGGGGGGGCATGCCCCCAAACCCCCCTAGCTGGTTCGGATCACTTTGTGATCCTCACCGGTGACACAGAATTTATTCGGTCCAGTACATATAAATTCAGGCTAGTAATTTTTTTTAAACTAGCCCATAGGGCTAGTACTTCAAATAGTTTTGGCACAGACTGCCTATATCCACGATATCAAAAAGTGGATATTTGCCTGTTCAAAATGGATGAGCTGCTGTGTGGCTTCTGGTGCTGACTGACAGCCTTGGATCATATAAATCGCCTCAATTTGTTCATTTTACATTTATCTCTTTATTTTTGTAAGTTCTTCTCACATCTGAGAAAAAAATTACACATGACCTTTTCAAAAGCTGCAGGAAACAATATGATATGGGACTGGCTCTGACGTCCCTCAGCACCAGTTTGTCTGGCAAAACAGCCGTGGGACGTTCAAGTTATCTTGTTGGACATCAGAGTAATCTCAGA
>CM034352.1:12814326-12857929 GCA_019925275.1 Mytilus edulis
ATTATTCCACAGGAACAGAATCTATACATGATTTCTCTTCTCAAGAAGTTAAAGAATTCAGAGAATTATTGTTGAAATGGTACAGTGAAAATAAAAGAGATTTACCATGGAGAAGACAGGTAATTAGAGTAATTTTAAAATTGAGAATGAAACTGGGTAATGTGTCAAAGAGACGACAAACGGACCATAGAGCACACATCAGCCCGAAGGCCACCACTGGGTCTTTAAGCTACATGTATTAAATTGTGATAAGTAATCAAAATTAAATTGTTCTGTGTAAAATAAGAAGATGTGGTATGATCATGATGATTCACAATGAGACAAATAATAACCAAAGACTAAATGACTATATATGTCACTGTACAGCTCTCAACAAGGAGCAAAACTCTGAACACATAGCAAGCTATAAAAGACCTTGACATAACATGTAAAACAATTCAAAAACATCAGCTGAATTATAGGCTCCTGACTTGGGATATATGCACATATATAATGTGACAGGGTTAAACCTGATAGAGGGTACCTAGCCAGACCCTAACCTGGGACAGTATTGTCTCAGTAACAACCCAAAAACAAACTGTACAAAAAGATGAACAAAACACAGATCTATATAAAAAAAAACAGTTTGAAATACAAACTGAAAAACCTAAACAGATGCTCCTGACTTAAGCCACACACACATAGCATGTGGCATGGTTTAACATATATTTGTAGGTGCACAACCCTCCCCTAACTGGTACAGTAGTGTAACAGCACAATATAAAAACCAACTATTAATAATAGTTGATATGGGCCTGACTCATCAGATAGATACAAAGCAAAATAAACAGCTAACAGCAACACTATAGACATAAAGTAATGATCTTAGAGTACGCACAGGTACTGAAAGATTCAAGCCAATATATTGCATGTATGGAGTTACAAGGAATTTCACTGTTTAAAGGATAGTTGTATACTTTGAATGTGTATAATGGAAATAAAAATTATTGCGTCCCACACATAGTTAATCATGTTAATATCATTTAAAAGAAACTATTTCTTTGACAAAATTGCAGAATTATTGAAATAGCATCTTTTCCGAGCTTCTGAGTGAACTTTAACTTGAGTTGCATTCAAGTTTTTAAAAAGGGAAACTAGCATTGTCGGTAGATAATGCTGAACGCTGAAAAATGTACATGTATTAAGCCACATTGATATATATGAAATATTTAGATTATTTATTTTTCAGATTTCCAATCCTGACGTTAACCAGAGAGCATATGCAGGTAATATTTAGGTGATGGACACAAATGATGGATAATCACACTGGTTAATTGAACGTAGCCAAAGATGTTTTGGGGAATAAAGCTAGCTCTATGACATTTTTAATGTGATTGTGTTACTTGGTAATCACTATTGCTCTAGATCTTGGTCTACCCATGAATATACAAATAATCTGTATAGGTTGTTTAAATTGCAATGCCCTTTTTGCACTTTAGTTAACTTTTTTTTCTTGTAGAGAATCATACCACATCTTTAATATTTGTATATTTTACAATTAATGTGATTTTGTAAGACTATTCATTATGTATTTCAGTTTGGGTATCTGAAGTGATGTTACAGCAGACACAAGTTGCCACGGTGATAAATTATTACAACAAATGGATGCAGGTTTGTTAATGTTATTCTCATATATTTGGTTACACAATTTTATGTCTTGGATATAATCACTTATTCTTTGCTTCTTGATTCTATGTTAAGTTTAACTTATATCTTAGCTATATTGTATGAAAATTGCATAAATGCTGAAATGAATCTAGAGACATAGCCATACATTGAATGCATATATAGATTTTAAAAAGTAGTAGTGGTATAATTGCAGATGAGAAAACTATATATATAATTTAGATTTGGGCAATCACAAGTCACAGTATGGCTGTCCACAAGAGGAAAAGCTATACTTTATAATGTTATTAATTCTTATATTTTAACTAATTTGATTCGTTCAGGGAAAGTCACATGTTAAATTATATTTTCAAAGGTAGATAGAAAACGGAGGATAGCAAAAAGCATATTTCACGGTTATTTTTAGAATATCTAAAAACCGACATACATAGTGACGTCATGTAATGAATTTCATGATATTGTTAAAAGTTTTATAAGAAAATATCTATGATTGATTATTTGAAGAAAAAAAATCTTCAAATACATAACATGTAGGCCTAAAAAAAGTAAATGAAATAACAATTAATATTTTGTTAATGTCTAGGACACAATATGATATCTATAAAATTCCAACAAAATCAAAAGACAGTTTTGATGCAAATATGGTCGGAAGTTATTAATATAACAATTATAGCCTATTCATGAGGTCATTATAGTACAGGAACTAATATTGCCACTATAAATGTTTTTTTTGGCTCAATCTTGAAGGCCTAGGATTATCAATAATTTTACAATATCTTTATAAAAGTTGCCTCATTTTTATTGTCTCACCTTGACAGAGTCAAAAATCCAGACATCGGTATGCTGTTTCCATCGTCAGCAGTGTCAACAATGTATTAGTTTGTGATTAGGTCTAGTTAATGGTGAACCACAAGTTATTGGTCAATGATATTATGTATGCAGTTGTATAAGCATTGGCATATCTCATTCCCATGCAGATTATTTGGCTTTGCCCCCTTAGTCAATAGATCTCTACTAACATAGTAGAGATCTATTGACTTTCAAAATTTGGCATAGTTTATATGTATATTTTTTTTTAGGTCAGTTCAAGGGGAACCATTAGTGATATGCCAATGTTAATTGGTATTCAGTTGTATAAGCATTAGCACATCTTATTTCCATGGAGAATATCTAGCCCCTCTCCCTCAGTCATGGTCTATTTACTTTGCAAATTTTGCTTAGTTTACATGTATTAGCTAGTTATTAGATCGTTTAACATGAACTGCTAATGTCATGAATGTTAAGTCAATGATATTTGGTATGCAAATTGATTGGCATTTGCAAGTCTAATTTCCCTGGATATTATAAAGCCCCACCCCTCATTCATTGACTTAGACACTTTCACATAATTTACAAGTTTATGTTTGTGTTTAGGTTTGTTTAAATGGAAGGACTTATGATAAGTCAATGAGATTTGGTATGCATTTGTATTAACATTGGCACATCTCATTTCCATGGAGATTGTTCAGCCATGTTCATTTAGTCATGGTTCATCGACTTTGAATATATGCATAACTTACATTGTTAAAGTATTGCTATTTTAAATTTTTAATTTTAACATATATGCATTATCAAAATTTCAAAAAGGCGAGACATATCTCCATGATCTCAGTGATAGCAGTTTGTACAGATGGCATACTTTATTATAGGTTAATCATTAAAAGTCAAATAAAAATAACCTACATATGTTCATCTTTCATTGTGTACCTTCTTTGATAAAGGTCTTTCATGTTTCAAAAGTGATACTATTTGTCACCATGTTCGATCTATATTACAACCGAAGATTTTATAATTTGTTTTCTTTCTAGAAATGGCCAACACTTCAAGATTTATCAAAAGCAACATTAGAGGTATGTTTTATTATGAAGGTACAACTGTCATACATTTGTTATGTGAGGTATTTAACTTATAAAATACTAGTATGGTAAGTTAGATAAAGACAGAAGATATCAAAATGCCATTCAAACTCATAAGTAAATAACAAACTGACAATGTCATAGCTATAAAAAATAAAAATTACAGACAAACAACAGTATACAAAATACAACATAGATAAATAAGAAACACAAACCCCACCAAATGCCAGGAGGTGATCATCATTGCATTAGAAGTGTTTCATTTATTATAAAAGAGGTTAACAGTTTTAAATTGAAAAATATTTTGTTTTGTTAGAATTAAATTTTTATCTTTAAACAGCAGTGTGATACTAATAACTTTAACGGAAATGAAATCTTTGCAAGGATAGTTGGAGATTTCCTTCATACCATTTGTCATTTAAGGTTTTACTTTTTTTGCATTGTTTCTTTGTTCTCTTTTTTAGGAAGTCAATGAAGCATGGTCAGGTTTGGGATATTACTCACGAGGAAGGAGATTGCATGAAGGTGCTCAAAAGGTACATCATCAACTTTAAAACTTACTACATATATAGATATAAGAAAATGTGATTTGAGTGCCAAAGAGACAACTCTGTTCCAAGTAACAATTTGTAAAAGTATATCATGTAATAGACAAATACGTTTTTCAATTTTGTATTTATTTGGCTTTATAAAATGTTTTGATATGAGCGTCACTGACAGGGTTTCCCCTGGGTCAATTATTTTTTTCGCCACCTCTTTCACCAAAACAATATATTTTTCGCCACTTCATTATTTTTTTCGCCAAGTAACATAAATATATTTTTCCTGTTGTGCCCTTTTGTACTAAGAAGTAATTTTTACAACAAAACAAAAGCTTTTATCACATGAAATTGATCCCTCATTTCATGTGCAGTCATTACATTGAAGGGTTACTCTCATTCGAGGGGTTGTTCCCAGACTTTTGGATAGATTTTTTCATAATGACAGTTTTCTTTTCTTGACCATCGTAAATGAAAAAGTTGAGACGTACAACTATGCTTGAAACACGTGCATGTGTCACTCAAACGACTTTATTAAAGTCAAAGGATAAAAGAATTAAAGTTTTAAATCGGAGATTTTCTTGCTTTTGAACAATTTTCGTCACAACAACAGCTTTCTTTTCAAAACTATCTTTAAAGGGAGAAATGTCAAAAGTTTGCTTCAAACACGTGCGTCGCAAAGATGTAAATAAATTCTGTATGTGACATTTATAGCGGAAGCCATTTGACCATATCATTTTGTGAAACAATTCAATCAACACCTTTATTAATTAGTCCTTTGTTGTCGATAGCTATAAAATGCAATCAGCTGATTATTGATTTTCTGTCTAAATCTTAATGAGGTCAAGGTGAATTCCGAGTATTGTCTGATCGGGTAAAGTCTGAGAAACTCGAAAAAAAAGTAAATAAACAAGATGGAGGAAAATAAATCGGTTTATATATTTCTTTCGCAAATGATGAATTTTTGTCGCCACAAATATTATTTTTTCGCAAATTGCGAAAATGGCGATCGCCAGCGGAAACCCTGGTCACTGATGAGTCTTATGTAGACAAAACGTGTGTCTGGCGTACTAAATTATAATCCTGATACCTTTGATAACTACTTTGCTGACACCGAACAGCAAGCTATAAAGGGCACCAAATATGTTCATTATGATGTGAATTTATGAAATGTGTGCCATATTACAGTTTGACCATAAGGTATCAGTTCAGAGAATCTGGAAATGTAATTGTGTGAAAACCCAAACATTCTCGTGTTTAAAGGGTATTAGCTATGAGGTCTTAAAACATTATCATTATTGAAAGTGAAATAATTATTCACTTTTTGCAAGAGTTTTGATCAATTTTGTCAAAATAAGCTATGAAACATCGTTGATGAATTATTAACTTGAAAAAAAAGAATAATTTGACCTCATTGAGTCTGTATTCAGTTAAAAGCCATAGCTGGAGATGGGTCATGCATGATTTAGGCTTATTAAGTTATTAGTTCCCTACCAACGAACTACCGTAGAAGTGGAAGGGTACTTTAGGTTTGCACAGCACTCCATCTGTCTGTCTGTCTGTCTGTCTGTCTGTCTGTCTGTCTGTCTGTCTGTCTGTCTGTCTGTCTGTCTGTCTGTCTGTCTATCCTTCATTCCTACAAATCAGTTTTCCACACTTTTTTCTTCATGCTTGAAGATATTGATTTGATATTTGGTATATAGTTTTATCATGACAAGTTACAGTTCAAGTTTAAATTTGGTTCCAGTCTGATGATTTTTTGAAGAGTTATGGTCCTTGGTCTTAGAAAATTCACTTACGGTGGATCTGGACTATTTGACTGCGCATAATTTCACGCATGAATTACCATGCACACGAAAAGTTTGTGTTGTAAATTCACTATTATTTTTTTAATTATTTTGATTGATGAAAAATGTTAAATTATTGTACTTATGTCACTACCGTTACCAATTATTATAATTATTATGTGTATCTGTGAAAGACTCAAAATGACATTTCACCCAATTTCACCATTTTCCCGTCAAAATTTTGGGTTTAATGCAAAATATTTTTTTTTTCTTATCGGTAACCTATGTTTTTTATTTGCTCAATCTTTGAAGCTATATTTCAGCTTTTTATATTACAGTTTTGAACCAAGTGTCTTCTCTATTTTCCTTATCATTTCATTGAAAAACATTCCCTTTTATATACCTCTTTAAAAGTACTATTTTGAGCTTAAAGAGTCTGTGACCCCCTATATTTTTTGACCAAGTTGATTCACTCTCTATTAAGATTTAAATAACAAAATATACAGAACTTCTGACAGAAAAATCGAATAGGCCTGAGCCACCTTAAATAATCAGTTTTCAACACTTTTTTTCTTCATGCTTGAAGATATTGACTTGATATTCAATATATAGTTTGCACCATGACAACTTATAGATCAAGTTGGAATTTTATTCCAATACAATGAATTTTTAACCAGTAGGGGACTTTGTATTGCCATGTAATACTCACAGAATGCTTGTTAAAAAGGGAGAAAAAAAATGTCAATTATATATGAAAATGAACCAATGGTAAATGATTTGATTTACTGATTTGATCCACAAAACCTCATTGAAACATTTCAACATTTAAAAACAATGAATAACATATATGTTTGTTCTACAATATTAAATCAAACAGACCTAGAAAAATTAAATTGCACTAGTTCACTATCTATATTTTATATTTATATTTATGTTTATGTTTATATAGGGTTTCGTGATTGATAGCAGTCTTCGGTGGTCACCTTGATAGCAAATTAAAATGTAGTTTAGACTAAAAAAAAACATGAAATACTGATACAAATTATTGCTCCTAATGACTTATGCTAATGCCTCTTTAAAGATTTTGGTTAAGGTAGTGTACCATGAAGTTGACTTTTAAATTTAAATTACCAAGTACAGTTTTGACCACTATTCCTTGACTAACTAATATCACAAGGAATAGTGGAAGCAGGACATGTTGTCATAAAGACTGATATTTTATTTTATAAAAGATGCATTGCACATTTGAAAAAAAATAATGATTGAAAACAGTAATTTTAGAGGAATTATGAGTGTGTACTGTGAAGATATATTTATAAAAATTGTTAACAAATTAAAACATCCATTTGTAGGTTGTAAGTGAAATGAAAGGAGAAATGCCCAAAACAGCTGATGAATTGTTAAAACTCCTTCCAGGTGTAGGGAAGTATACAGCTGGTGCTATTGCATCTATAGCTTATGAACAGGTCAGTTATCATTATTGTCAACTGTATAAAAGCTAGTCAATGGTGTCAGCATCAAAGCTAACAGCAAACAATGAAAATATCAGCAAGTAAAATCAACAGTTTAATCTTGAAATCAACAGTTTAATCTTGAAAATATAGTAAAGAAAATTTTAGTGTAAATTGTTTATACAAATGTATTAAATTATTTTAAATTTTATGTGAAATTTTTCAAAAGAAAGGTTACAGTATTTTTACACTATTGAATATGTTTTTTTCTTTAGGCCACCGGGATAGTAGATGGTAATGTTATCACTATTGTATATGTTTTTATCTTCAGGCCACCGGGATAGTAGATGGTAATGTTATCAGAGTTTTGTGTAGAATGAGAAAGATGGGTGGCGATAGTACAAGTCAACCTGTCCAAGAGAAACTATGGTAAACATATCCGTTAGCTAAATAATCCTGTTATAAACTATAAACCTGTACAGTCTTCCACAATCAGCAAAATCCATACCTCATACTTATTATAAAACAACTCAAATGAGCTACTATAGGCCTCAAAATGAAAATTCAAAACAGAAAACTTTCTCACCTGATTTATATGTGCAAAATCATAAACAAAAAACAAAAATGATATACAGCAAAAAACCACAACCACTGAATTACGTTCCTGACTTGGGACAGGCACATACAAGAATGTGGCGGGGTAAACGATTGTACCCAACCCTTCCCCACAGTGGTGGAACAGCATCACACAAGATAAAACTACACAACAGTAAACTAAACACAGATAGGATAAACCATGACCAACTACAACCACTCAATTATATGATATACACATGTATATTATTTTGATCAAGATTATTTAGTCTTGCCTTGTTGGTCATGATGATCCTTTGACTTCTGCAAGGTTTTCTTATTAAAGTTCTTTATAAGTTGACTTAAAGAGGATTGGTTTATGGTTGGTCAATATTTGTTTATGCAGTTCTATAAGCATTGTCACATCATATATCCATGAAGATAATTGAGCACCACCCCCTTTGTCATTGAACTTTGATATCAAAACTTTTGAACAGTTTAGATGTTTATGTAAATAGAAAATACTCACCAATAATCTCCGTGTGAACAGTTTACTTAGCGTTTTTTTTTAAAAGATCCACAAAACCTGTTACATGATATCTCCTGAAAATCAAAAAGGATATCTTTTTTTATTCCATAGGCAGCATGCTAATTCACTTGTAGACCCAGATAAAGCAGGAGATTTTAATCAAGGTATGATGGAGTTAGGAGCTACTGTATGTACACCAAAGACACCCAGCTGTAACACATGTCCTGTTAGAAGCTTATGCTTGGCAAACAAAGAGGTAATAATATTGTCACATATTCAAAGAGGTAATTATATTGGCACATATCCATAGATTAAAATATCGAATATAGAATTTTAATTCTTTAAAATGTTTTAATTTTTTTTCAAGCATTAGTTGATCTAGCAGATACCTTCTTGTTGATAAAAAGTATTAAAAATAACAAATATACAGACTGAAGAAAATTCAAATGGGGAAGTCTGTAATCAAATTGCAAAATCAAAAGCTCAAACACAGCAAACATATGGATAACAACTGCAGTATTCCCAGTGTTCTCCCCAGGATTTTCGGATAGCGCTGTGGTAAGCGCGTAATTTTCAACAATTCTCAGTAACTTTGTCACAGCGCACGGTTTATTTGTAATTAATTTATTATGTGTTTTTCTGATGCTATTGATTTTTTTTCTTGTAATGATGTCCTCATCATGCTCATGGAAGTTACCCTTATGTTTGTTAATATTATTGTCTGGATATATAGAGTCTTTTTTTCTCCATTGTAAATTCATATAAATGAATCCTCATATCATCTGTGTATAAAACCCAAGGAGAAGTGTTTTTCCATGATGGGTCTACAACAGACTACCTCAGAGCTCCAGATAAGAATTCACAAATAGGGGTTTTTACCCACTATTTTCTTATGTAATTGGGTGTTAAAGTTTTTTAATTGCATTATCTATTCCAATTCACCCCTCAAGTTAATATCAAATTGGGTTTTTCACCACCAAGCTCCTTAATATATTGGGTTTTTTCATCCACATCATATTGAATATTTAGGCAATATCAACCCCAGATGTTTTTCCATCTTAAATATGTTTCTTTCTTTGTATATGTGCTAGCTGTTTTATTTGGTTTATTCACTGACCAGCAATTGTAGGTTTACTTTGTGTCCTGTTTCAAACGTCTGCCAGTTTTGAATTTTCTCACAACTTAGAATCATATTCAAAACAGTGTAGCTGTGGCCATTGATTGACAACCTTAAATTATCCTATTGACTGGGGCAGATTATGTGAACGTTTGTCTGTAACGACCACTGCTCACTACTTACTTATTATAGAATTTAAGCTGTGGGTCACCAAAGGTTTTTAACGCCTTTAATATTAAAATAATTCGAAAAATTATTCAGGAATAACTTTATGTATTGATTTATATTATTGATACAAATCAAAACATCGTGTTATTCCTGATTAATTTATTTAGGTGTTGAGAACCTTTTTTGACCCCACAGTTTAAGTGTCTTTAACAAGTACATAGTGAGCAGCGGTCGTTACAGACAAACGTTCACCTAATCTGCCTCATTCAATGGGATAAATTAAGGTTGTCAATCAATGGCCACAGCTACACTGTTTTGAATATGATTCTATATAAACTGTAAAAAAAAACGGATATGTGTATTCACAGGCACTCGTCTCAGATTTTTTTCTTTCCTATATATACCTTTATATAAAAAATTCTGAGAAGAGTGCCTCTGTGTGTATTCACACATTAACCGTAAAATGAAGAAAAAAAAATGATTTAAACTCTTAGCCTAATTATACTAAAATTATTTGTTTTATTCAATTTACATAAATCTGGGTTTTGCCATGTGATTATGGACTTTCCGAATTAATTTTCCTCTGAGTTCAGTATTTTTGTGATTTTACTTTTTAAGCTGTCCCTTATTGGAACTTGTTTTCTGATGCTTTCCAACTACATATCATGTCATAATTGATGTGGCCTTTCACTTTTTCCAACTGCATGGTTTCGTTTTTGACGACAAAACCAAGTGTTTACTAGCAAACACGCCTGTGCGTTCAAAGGACGCTTCCTAAAACCACTGGCTGAGTCTTGTTATCACCATAACTCAGCTATTCAAAAGAAGCTAAAAACATGCTTCTATTCAATATGTTTACCGGACATTCACTTTTGTTTTAATTCAATGTACATGTATGTTATGATAAATCCCGAGCAATTAGAAAAAAATATGACATCATGATGTATACGCTAATTGGATAAACCCCAGGAAAATCGAAATGATTTCAAAAACATTTGTACCTTTTGAGCAACGAAAAATTCCAACAGGGACCCATTTCTGCTACTTGATACAGGGATCTATTTTTAGAACGATAGGAAATTTCCAATTATAAATATTATAAAAATAGATTTACGCGACGACTGTAAACAGATAAGGGTAAATAACGCAAACGGTAGCCAATAAAAGGGTTGAGAACTCATGGTTTTGGCATAGAATTGTGGTTTCCTTTGAATTAATTGGGTTATTGAACCCTGCAATGGGCAATTGCATTGGTTTTTTATGCAGTTTATCTGCATTATGCGAGCACCCTAGATTTGTGGTCTACCCAAAAAAATGCTGAAATACTTGCAATTGTTATTATCTTGCTGGCTACTATGTTATATATAACTAATTGAACACTTTTTTTAAACTTTTTATTCTAGAATATAAAAAATATTACCATAAAAACGTTAAATGGTCGTCGATTTTCCCAAAAGTTTTGAAGTTGCACATAGGAAGTAGTGCTCATTAGAAATTCTTATGTAGTTTATTATCGCCTGTGCTTTTGGCTAAGATGTCAAAAAACAATTGTACGAAATATTTAATCGCCGAAAATCTTTTAAGACAAGTAGTTAAGATTTCCCAAATGGCAAAAGTCGCAGGAATATTGTTTGTCGTCAACATGTAGTACAACTACGTCAGTAGTCTATTATATAATTAAGTTCAACTGTTCATGCTGTTGGCGGCAATTTCAAATTAGAAGACGAAATTCGTATCTTTTTAATTTGGAGGCATGGGTTCAAAGTAGCGGTGGTCCGAGGTCCGCGACCTTCCACTTTCGAATTGGTTACTAGCCACGCCCGACGGGCCTTCCACTCTGAGACAACTATATCACAGTTATTGTAGTCTCAGTTCCACTTGAAAGAAAATAAAAAATAGCTTTGCAAACCTTTTCGCCAAAGTCTCCAAATCAACGATCTCAAAACTTATTTTAATCATTATTATTCATGACAACGATGTCAATTTTGTTCAATCGCCAGCTATATACAGAAAATCGCCGACAAAAAATGTGTTAATACGAGTAAAATCGTATCTGACTGACAAAAACAACATTGGAACACAATAACAATGGCTGCCGTGAAAAGACAATAACAATTTCGGATCCGATTCCGGAAGCGGATAAGGGTAATTCCGGGTTTTTGGCGAATCCAGGCAGGTGACAAAATACATCTATGCATGGTAAATGAATATAAACACTAGAATTGAAAACCAAAAGATATATTTAAAAGAAAGAAAAAGCAGAAAATATTTTAAACAGAAACTCAAAATTACTTTTGACAAATTTTAATTTCAAAATCCAATACAATGTGACAGCTGGGAACAGTAGATCTAACAATATATATGTTCCTGGTCACAGTTGAAATTTTCTTTATCAGTGATAAATGTTGATAATGCATGTAAGATGCTTTTAAAGTGTAAACATATTACTGCAATTTTGAAGGGGTATTTTTTTTTTCTCAATCTTGAAGGATCAGTTAAAGTAGCTGGAAGATTCTTACTTTATTTTCACAAATAACTACCTGAATGTAGGCAAATCATATGATATATAGGTGGCGTCCTTTGTGCCACTCTACCCCTCCTGTTTGATAACTTTGAAACGGATGACCTCTCAACCATATACATTCATGTATGGGACTATATATATAACTAATCAAATGAAATATAAGGGGAGTCCATGGGGTGACCCACCCCCTCCTGTTTGGGAACTTACGAAACGGTCGAGATCCCCACCCCTAAACAATATATATTCATGTATGGGTCAATATAACTAATTAAATGAAATATGGGGTGGAGTCCCCCTACCCCCTCCTGTTTGAGAACTTGGAAACCGATAAGATCCCCACCCCTAAACCATATATATTCATGTATGGGACAATATAACAAATCAAATGAAATATAGGGGAAGTCCCTGGGGTCATCCTATCCCTTCCTGTTTGAGAACTTGAAAACCCTCAAGATCCCCACCCCTAAACCATATATATTCATGTATGGGACAATATAACAAATCATTTACATTTACTATGGGCAGGTCAATCAGACCTCACCTTTGATCCTTGTAGTAGTGAACATTTGTCTGATTTGTGTCGCATAACTATTGTACTATAGAACACATACTCAGTATTCTTTACAGGGAAACCAGTCCATTCATACTATTACATGTTCGTACTAAGTCAACACGTACTACTAACAGTCAACTAAAACCAACGTTAACTACCAACTAGAACAACTACAATCATTGCGAACTTGTACCACTGCAGACTCACCATAAAAAATATACATTTATATATTCATTGCTATTGAAACCTTGATAACATATAAATTATTTGCCTTAATAATTAATTCATTAGATAAACATAAATATACAATATATGAATGTTTAATGCCACATCAGAGGCGGATTTAGAGGGTTTTTCAGTGACCCCCCCCCCCCCCCCCCCCCCCCCTTTCCATTTTTGAGAAAAAATTTGGTTGATTATATAGGGAATCACTGAAGCATGACTGGAGCAGGTCCCCTGTTAAAAGGCAGTGGGCCCCCACTTATGAAAATTTCTGGATCCGCCACTGCACATAATTACGTTTGCCTGGTTTTTGGTTAACTGCCTTCAGCGCTTACAGCGCTTTGATTTATAATTTGTATTGCGTGATCACGCAAATACGCAGCTTATCTGGAGCTCTGCTGCCTATGTGAAGATTTCTTAGCACTAACAGGTGATGTTGCAGAACATGAAGAACCAACAATAAAGACTAAAGTCATTGTCAGCTTCTGTGTTTGGTTTTGTAACCCACTGTAGCAATGTACTATTAACCTTACGACATTTGACAGGAATTGACATTTTTTAGCATAATGATTTCTCATTTTTCTGACCTTTACGTTTTATAATATTTCAATAGCTTCATCCAAGCTGGACATCGAGAAAGTGAATTTCTCAAGTTGTATCAGCGTTGGGTTTGTTTTTTCTTATAATCATATCCTCTCAATTGTTTTCAAATGGTAAAATTCATAACTACAGAATTGCTGACTAAACCATTATAAGTTCGATTAGGTGATAATTAATACTTCAAAGACTTGCTCATTTCCGGGGTTCGTATGGATACAGGATAGTAAACCCGGCAAATTGTAACATTAACAAACCCCTGTGTTTGATCGTTTTTAAAATTATCGTTTGTTCAAAGCTTGTAAAACAAGTTTGTGAGTGTCCTCGGGAAATTTGGTCAATTTTCATCTCATTTCATTCATATATGCCTCTATATATTATTTTAAATAAAAAAATAGATGTGAGTGTTGAATCTTTGTTTATTTAGATCTTCCAAAGTTGCCATTTTGTAAAATTTATTAGACTGGTTCCGTGGATTTACTTCATACAATGAAAATAATTCATTCAGAAATAGTAAAAACAGTCGGTCACATGATCCGAAGTGAAAAATAAGCATCAAATTTGAAAAAATTACGAAAAAAAATGTAGCGACGCGTTTGCGTTGGATAGAGCTGCCATCAGTACAATAGAACAGCGGGAAATTGTGATAGTGCTAAAACGGCCTGGGGAGAACAATAATTCCTGACTTGGTACAGGCATTTTCTTATGTAGAAAATGGTGAATGAAACCTGATTTTATAACGAGCTGATGATATATTCTTGGGCTTGTGTGTTGTATCATGATTTCCTGTTAATAAGGTATTGAACCAAAATGTTTAAATTGTGACATTAAGTGTCATCTCTTCAAATATTAGCTGGTGTTAATGACATCACAGAATGGTACAAATACCTGGATTTTAATTAAATGAGCAATAAAACTGTTGCAGCTGAATTCTGTAGAAACTGCTTAACATTCCGGAGCACATGATTTTACCCCAACTTTTTTAGGGATTGTTGCTCAAGGACATTGGTTGCAGAGTGGTCAATGTTAATTGACTATCCTAGAAATAACCAATTGGCAATAAACACCAAACAATCCATCATGTACCTCAATCAGTTTCCTGTTTGGTAAAATAGAGAATGGAAATGGGGAATGTGTCAAAGAGACGACCAGAAGTTTTTTTGAGTAACACTTCATTAGAAAACATACCTCAAATCAAACAATTATATAATTATTGTTCTATTATTTGATTTCAGGTAGAATTTAATAAACAAGAGAAAACAAAAGAGTTGACAAAAGATAAGAGGAAATCTACCATCTCTGATATAGAATGTTGTAAGTTTTATAATATTGATAATAATTCATAATTCAATATGGAATAATTTTGTCCTCAAATGCAAGTTTTCTGAATTTACTGATAACAAGTACCTACCTGTAGCTATAAATCACAATTAGTGTGGTTATAGTCCGAACACACTCACCAATAAGAAGAGATTTCAATAAAATATTTGATTAAATTTTAGCTTCATTTTAAGAAAATTATTTTGAACATACTAAAAGTCTGCTATGTAACCATATGTGTATTATATTTCAGGTATTGACAGTTGTCCGTTATGTATTCAGAGTAGTGAAGTGTATGATAGCAGGTAAAAACAGCCATTATAAGAATGGCTTTTAAGCATATTTTTTTTTGAAGCGTCATTTATTGTTTTTTTTAATTTTTTTTAATTTTGATTGACTTGTGGTATAAAAAATGGCTAGCAACGAATAGAATTGAAATGTTCATACATTTCAAATCTTTAAAGGACCACACGGCTGAAAAAAAAATATACTGAGGATAAAACCAACCCCAATAAAGAAATACTAAACAAGAAACAAGGATTGAACATCATGAACACCACAATATACAATATCTAGATCACATGTCTAGATCACATGACATTCAAACCTTATATTTGGTGCTGTTAATGTAAATGAACAATGAGTGTGTATTTTAATGAGAAAATACTCCTGCAAGAGCATATCAGAAAGTTCAGACTCCTCTGTATAAAATGACTTTTTAACAAAAGCTTAAATGTAAAAGTATTCACTCATTACAATATCAGATATTAGAATGCAAGTTCTAATTATTGCAATACTCACCCAGTTGCATTATGATTTCTGGATTTACTGTAAATAAATAATGTGCATTGATTAACTATGTGTCTGTTGATAGTTTAGGTGTCCAGAATTATCCCAGAAAAGGAAAGAAGAAAGCAGCGAGAGAGGAACAGACTAAAGTGTGTATAGTTTGTAAGAAGAATAAGTCAGAGGCATTATATTGTATTGTACAGAGACCAGAAAAAGGTGAGATATAATATGGATTTACATTACAAATAATACAGAGATAGTATTGTTTCATGTACATTTTCAATATTATGATAAATCATTTACTGTTAATTCAGAAATTATTGTGAAGTTTTTATTATTGCAAAAAATGCGTCAAGGTTATAATCACAATAATTCAAACACTCGTTTAGAAATTTTTGTATGAAATAAACAGGATTCTTCTCAATATCGCAAAAATTTAAATTGCATTTCAGTCCAAAATGAAAAAAATCACAATAATAAATGCTCACAAAAATTTCTGAATTTACAGTATTGTTTCATGTGCCTGTTCAATAATATAATAAACCATTTAATGTGTTTTAGTAATGAAAAAAAAAAGATTCATAGTGTCAGTGCTTGGCCTTCTTTACACAAGAAAGAAAGGCAAAACAAAAAAAAGGGTGTACCAACAATATTTGCTGTCAGTAAAGACTTGCATTTAATTTCAGTAAAGAGGGATATTTTGCAACAGATTTATTATTTATCTTTCTACAAGCAACAGCTCCAGCTCATCATTGATTACTTGATTAAGATTTAGTGATGACATGTATGTTTTGTAGGATTGTTAGCAGGTCTGTGGGAATTCCCCTCTCTAAAAATAGATGGAGATTGTTCTGAAGAGTTATCACCTCAACAGTTACTGATAGACAGTTGTGGATTACATGTGGATACCGTTACATCCACTTGTCATGTTGGAGAGGTAAGATTTTTTTAAACATGATAATAGGAGTTCAATTGATAAATATATTATACATGTAGTATGAACTTGTCACAAAAATAAAATTCTTTTAAATTTTTTGTGTGAAATGAGTTTCTCAATATAATGATAAAAGGTGATTTAACTTGACTTAAAAAAACAGTTCTATGTTGTTCATTTAATTTCCACATCCACCACAATATCTGTGGTAAAGAATGATGACTTGACATGCACTTAAGGGGATATTGTAGAAAAAGATTATTAAATATAATTCTTTTACCACATTCACCAGATCTACATTATAGACAGTATTACAGTGGTGGAAGATGACAGCAGCACTGTAGTTTAACGACTTGTTAGCACCAATGACAAGTTGAACAACAGACCCCTGGATTCTGTCTTAAAGATAACTTTATATAATTCTAGGTGGTCCACTTGTTTTCCCATATCCACCAGACTTACATAATAGACAGTATAACAGTGGAAGAGGATGACAGGGATAAAGTAGTTACTGATCTCCCTAGTACTAAACCTCTACGATGGGTTACAGAGGAAGAACTACAAGAATCAGCTGTGTCTACCGCTATGAAAAAGGTTTAACAGTGTTACATATTGAGAATTTTAATGAACTTTTAGAACAAAAAATGTTGATACAAAAACAATGACTCCTCCATTTCCAATTTTCCTTAAGCTTAAAACAAAAAAATTCTTGAGAACCAAGTGTTAATTGAAATTCATTTATATTGAATTTGAGTAATGTCTTAATTATTTTTTACTAACTTTTATTGTAGGTTGCAGTTCTGTAAAAATAGACAGTACAATTTCCCATAAGAACTCCTTTTAGGGCTTAAATGTTCCACTTTTAGAATGAAGTTTTGTAAAAAAAGAAAGATATATCCTAGAATGTAAAGCTCATATGCACAGCAATTTTTTTTTCAAAGATTAAAATTCAGGGCTGTGTCCAGCATATTTTCAATTTTAATATGCCCTGAAATTAGTTTAAATTTACACTTATTCTGTACTAACACTCCTTCACTTAGGGTCTCCCAACAGATTTAAATTTGGCCACGACTCATACAATTTATACTGGTAAAAGTTCCTAGTTATGTCTCTACGAGATACATCATAGAGATCACATCTTGGAACCAGTAACTAAACAAAACGAAATATCTATGAATATTACATATCTCCCCAAAAGAGGGGTGATTTGTGAAACAACTGTATTTACAAAGTGCAACCAGTCTGACCTACACAAATATTTATTAACCTCTCATAGTATATACTAGGTGTAATACCACCATTGATTTCCCCCTATTAGTCTTTGTTAAATTTGCACTTTTAAAAAAATGTTCAGAATTTATCTTTGTTTCAAATAAAGAAATACTTGGCATAAGTAAAGTTTTATCCTGTCCAGTACTGTAGAAATAATTTCACATTACATTTAATTTAACCATCACTGGAATTTAACCAATCAAATTTCTCCCCTTTAACCAGTGTTCAAGCTTTAGTAACCATGTAATATTCTAAGGAAACCCAGAAGAAAGAAATAACGGTGCTTTGAAATACCCAAGACATATGTTTATGACCTAATTAGGATTTAGGATTAATTACCTACATTGTCAAATTCAAGGGAATATTTTTTTCAACCTATTTTTGTATACAACAATGTACAAGTGGATGTGACGTACCATGATTTGGTTGAATTACACCTATTATGGAAAAAATTGCTCTCTTCAACATATTTAAAAACTGATTTGACTGAATTTACATGTAACAACTCAGATATTGTGTTTCATACAGAAATATCATATTCATAGGAAATTAGGTATCTTTTAATATCTGTATTATTTCTTTTATTCTATTGTAGGTTTTCAAGGCATTTACAGATAAGATGGTAAGTACTTGAACAATAAAGTAATGTTTATGTGGCATAAAAATTATTATTCCACTGTTTAACCAATATTTGATTGGTTGAGGCTATCCCACATGTCATTGAATTCATCCTCATATTCTCCTCTGAGTGTCATATTTTCCTCTGAAATGTCGGGACAACATCATGCAACATTACACACTTTTAATGTACCTAACGTTTTGAATGTTTTATTTTTGGTTAAGTGATAGAAATAATCATTATCTTGTTGAAATTTATTTCAGACGTTAATGAAAAAGACTTATACATGTTATAATTAACTTTTGATCTGTACTGTTTATCAATGTGTATGTTTAGTTATTAAAACAAGCCAATAAGAAAATATATGATGTTAAGGTAGTAAACAAAGCATAGGCATTAAAATAAAACATTCATTTTCCTTGGCTTAGGGAGATATGAAATTTGCTCACCGCCAAAAATCATATTTTCCTCTGACAAAGCACTTAAGAAATATGAATATTCTTTGGTGAACAAATCTTCATATCTCCCTCAAGCACGGGAAATAAATATAAATATTTATCATCAGAAAGCACATAAGATTAGATTAAAAAAATGTAGTGATGCTTGGAACAACATAAATTTAAAACATTAAGTGTCCTATCTATATGTGCTTCACAGCTATGCTCTTGAAAAGTAAGGACCTTATTTTGCTATTGGATACTCTAAATATGTTTTGATAAGACAGAATATAAAGATGTTCAACTTCTTGTTTTATTTACATGTAGAGATTGCTTAAGACTCAGTTTTTAGTATATTGAGAAAAAAAAACATTGTCATTATTCATGTTATTGTACGAGACTCTTTTTATAAATATATAACTAGGAAGAAACCATTACCAAGTACTTGCAAACTTCAAATGGTATATTGCTTTTCACATTAATGGTTTGTACAGCTAGATAGCTCATCTACTGAATTTTGCAATATGTGGATATTTTTTTCAGAATTCTAAAACTCCAGCCAAGACAAAGAAACAGAAAGTGGATAAAAAGCAACCATCTATTAACAGTTTCTTCAAATCTAAATCTTGATGTTCAATTCCATATATATTGTGCATTTTTAAAAATATATTTTTATATATTTTTTTATATATAAAACCATTTTAAAACTATATTGTATCTATCTATTTTACTGATTTAATCATTTGTCCTATATATGTAAGATATGGTGATATATCCATCACCATAAACCACCATAGGGGCCTTTTTGCATTATCACCCGAGTGCAGAATGTCATGGGTTCAATACCCTTCTAAATTAAACCAAAGACTTAAAAATTGGTAAATGGAACTCCTCCACACAGATCATATAGGAATAAAGATTCACTGATCAGCTCAGATTCTGTGTAATGTGTTTGTATAGGTTGACTTCTTTGGGACCTTTACCTTGTTGATCAGCACCTTAAAAATCTGGTTTGGAGTGTCATCCTGATATGTTTGATATTTTTGCCACTGAACATTATAAAACAAATCTATCCATCTGTGTTTATATCACACTGAAAATTCCTCACAACTTCAATTGGATTGCTATGTGTATAACTTGCATTCTGAGGAACAAAAGTTTAAAAAATCTCTGTTTTCATCTTTAGAAAGAAATAAAAAAAAATAAGGTTTCAACTCTCTAAACAATCTGACCTTAGATGGATTTTGTTTTCCTTAAAGCTTTCTTTGGACTTATCCTATCATTTTCAAATAGTGATAAATCATTCATCATTAGCTTTCTTTTGTTTTAATTTGAATGTTCCTGATTAAAGTATTCCAGAATAGAACGTCAGACGCACCAAGTTTATCGAATACTATTTTCATTTTAAGCATAAGGAAGAAAAAGTATGATATTTATAAAAAGAAGATGTGGTATGATTGCCAATAAGACAACTCTGCACAAGAGATCAAATGACACAAAAATTAAGAACTATAGGTCACCATACAGCCTTTATCAATGACCAAAGCCCATACCCAATAGTCAGCTATAAAAGGCCCCGAAATGACAAACGAAAAATAATTATATCACATCAAGAAACAACAACTACTGAATTACAGGCTCCTGACTTGGAAATGTGACTTGGTTAAACATGTTAGCAGGATCCCAACTCTCCCCTAACCTGGGACAGTGGTGTAACTGTTCAACATAAGAACGAACTATAAAAATCAGTTATTAAGGGCATACGATACAGTTTTGATCCCGTATTTACAGTTTGATGAAAATTTCCATATAGGCTAATTTTTGCCTGATTAAATCAAATATGTAATAAAAAATATACCTTTATGTGCTACTTTTTGAATTAAACGAGGTCGAAATTTTGTATATTTGCTCAAAATTTCGGATTTGTGGCCGTATTTTTCCTTTCGAAAGACAGACATAACTTTTTTGTTTTAAAAGATAAACACAAATTGTTTTTTGTTAAATAATTTGTAATTTCTGTATTTTATAAGTATCCTAAAAATTTATGCATTTTTTATTCAGAAGTAACTCATATTTATCAAATGGTCATGAATTGAGAAAAAAACATCATTTTTGGCTGTATATTTATCAAAATTAAAAAATTGCACTATTTACATTTTTATAAAATTTGGTCCACATAATCTCTTAGCAAATTGAAACAAATTGTCGTTTTAAAAAATAGTGGTCCATGCACTCGTTTTCAAATTAAATCAGTTTGAATGATAAAAATCAGTCAAAAAATGCATCTTTTCCCGATATGTCACAGTTTGACGTCGCGAAAATAACATTTGATGTTAGCAACATCATTACCTCCCCTGTAACTGTATCGTATGCCCTTAATAGTGGATGTGGCTGGTTACTTGTATATACCAACAACAAAAAGACAGTATGTGCTGACAGCTAGTTCAAAGCTACTAACACCTAACAAAATAAATCATGCATCTTCGACTAAATTATCAATCAGTACACATCCACCATCTAACTTATTTAATGTAAAGACGTCACAAACAGTCAGATAAAAACATGACAGTGTGCAATGCATAGATACAGGTATCAACAGATTGTATATCCATGAATGTGTATATGTATATAACTATGATATTAAGTTTGCTTTTTAGCTCAACTGGCCGAAAGGCCAAGTGAGCTTTTCTCATCACTTGGCGTCCGTCGTCGTCGTCCTGCGTTAACTTTTACAAAAATCTTCTCCTCTGAAACTACTGGGCCAAATTTAACCAAACTTGGCCACAATCATCATTAGGGTATATAGTTTAAAAATGTGTCCGGTGACCCGGCCAACCAACCAAGATGGCTGCCATGGCTAAAAATATAACATAGGGGTAAAATGCAGTTTTTGGATTATAACTCAAAAACCAAAGCATTTAGAGCAAATCTGACATGGGTTAATATTGTTCATCAGGTCAAGATCTATCTGCCCTGAAATTTTCAGATGAATCGGACATTTTGTTGTTGGGTTGCTGCCCCTGAAATGGTAATTTTAAAGACATTTTGATGTTTTTGGTTATTATCTTGAATATTATTATAGATAGAGATAAACTGTAAACAGCAATAATGTTCAGCAAAGTTACATCTACAAATAAGTCAACATGACCAAAATGGTCAGTTGACCACTTTAGGAGTTATTGCCCTTTATAGTCAATTTTTAACCATTTTTCCTAAATCTTAGTAATCCTTTACAAAAATCTTCTCCTCTGAAACTACTGGGCCAAATTTAACCAAACTTGGCCATAATCATCATTGGGGTATCTAGTTTAAAAAATGTGTCCGGTGACCTGGCCAACCTACCAAGATGGCCGCCCTGGCTAAAAATAGAACATGGGGGTAAAATGCAGTTTTTGGCTTATAACTCAAAAACCAAAGCATTTAGAGCAAATCTGACAGGGATAAAATTGTTCATCAGGTCAAGATCTATCTGCCCTGAAATTTTCAGATGAATCCGACATTCAGTTGTTGGGTTGCTGCCCCTGAAATGGTAATTTTGAGGAAATTTTGCTGTTTTTGGTTATTATCTTGAATATTATTATAGATAGAGATAAACTGTAAACAGCAATAATGTTCAGCAAAGTCAGATCTACAAATAAGTCAACAGGACCAAAATGGTCTGATGACCTTTTTAGGAGTTATTGCCCTTTATAGTCAATTTTTAACCATTTTTCGTAAATCTTAGTAATCTTTTAGAAAAATCTTCTCCTCTGAAACTACTGGGCCAAATTTAACCAAACTTGGCCATAATCATCATTGGGGTATCTAGTTTAAAAATATGTCCGGTGACCCGGCCAACCAACCAAGATGGCCGCCATGGCTAAAAATAGAACATGGCAGTTTTTGGCTTATAACTCAAAAACCAAAGCATTAATAGCAAATCTGACAGGAAGTAAAATTGTTGATCAGGTCACGATCTATCTGCCCTGGAATTTTCAGATGAATCGGATAATCGGTTGTTAGGTTGCTGCACCTGAATTGGTAATTTTGAGGAAATTTTGCTGTTTTTTTGTTATTATCTTGAATATTATTATAGATAGAGATAAACTGTACACAGCAATAATGTACAGCAAAGTAAGAACTAAAAATAAGTCAGTATGACCAAAATAGTCAATTGACCCCCTAAGGAGTTATTGCCCTTCATAGTCAATTTTTAACAATTTTCTTAAAATTTGAAGATTTTCAATAACATTTTCCACAGAAAGTACTGTTATAGATAGAGATAATTGTAAGCAGCAAGAATGTTTAGTAAAGTAAGATCTACAAACACATCACCATCACCAAAACACAATTTTGTCATGAATCCATCTGTGTCCATTGTTTAATATTCACATAGACAAAGGTGAGCGACACAGGCTCTTTATAGCCTCTAGTTATTTACTGATAACAAAAGCAATATTAAATACAAATAAAAACTGGTAACCATTTAGAATAAGTTTATTTAAAGGATCAATAATTAGTTTATCAGGATTGTTTCTAAATTTCCAGGCACGGTAAACATGGTAAACAACATTTTTGAAAAAATGGGATGTGATATCCCGTTTGAAATGAGTTTTCTACCAGTGCAACCAAACTTCAAAACCAAATCTTTTATATCTATGGAAGAATTTAGTAAAGGTTTTAAGTAATTTGTGGTAACAAAATCCCTGAGTTATTAATTTACCAGTAATACATATATTACGTTCATTAAAATAAAAACATCACAACAGACACTGGCATAGAGTGCTAGTTTTGTGAAATATAAACACTGAAAGATGGTGCCAAAGGAACAATGCCATCCAAAAAGGGAAAATTAATGATGGGGAATGAAAAAGTCTCTTTTGTCGTAAATTCTGGTAGTGGGGAGTTTCCCTTCTAAAAATCAAATATCAATATCTAAGAAAGGACAGTTAAAACCGTTCAAATTTGAGTTTTTTTAAATTAATTTTGTTTTAGTTGTCTCCCCTGCATCTAAAGTCACACATATGGATTACTATCTGAAGTCACAGCAGCAGTACTAGTGTAAACTAATTGTAAAAAGCTATATATTTCAGAATGTAGAATCCAATACATGTCAGTCAAACAGGGCATCTTTGATGGCTTTTATCCTTCCAAAAAATGTAATTTCCAAAAACATTTGTTTCTATGTATCATTCAAAATTTTCTGATGTCTAAGAATATATTAATAACAAAACATATTCTAGGACATACAATTAGAAATTAAATCAAATCGAGATATTCACTGTAAGAACATATCATCAAACTATGTTACACTAAATAAGAGTCCTGGAAGCTGTCCGCACGTTGTATCTGTAGGATGCTTCGTAAATCGCGATTTTTGAAAATGAAACACAATTCCGTCTTGAGTAATTGCAGACTTTCCTTTAAGGCCATATTGGTACGAAGGTCCTTTCATTTCGACCACAATATGATACATTGTTTTGATTGAAAGTATAACTGGTTCAGGAAAAATAATACTAAGCACACCACTTTTAGCATCTTTGCTATTCAAGTTTTTCAATATTACAATTAGTTCGTTCGTATCATCTTTCAAAGTCGCGGTAACTTTACAGATCGACCGTCCGTCATCACATCCATATTAGAGAAATCCGTGTAGATTTATTTCTTTCGACACATAAAAACATATTGCGTCAATTCCTTTTGAATCCCAATAAGGGCATATCTTTGCAAAACGAGTTACAGCTAAAATACTATTGTAAAAGAGGGACGAAAGATACCAAAGGGACAGTCAAACTCATAAATCTAGAACAAACTGACAACGCCATGGCTAAAAATGAAAAAGACAAACAGACAAACAGTAGTATACATGACACAACATAGAAAACTAAAGAATAAACAACACGAACCCACCAAAAACTAGGGGTGATCTCAGGTGCTCTGGAAGGGTAAGCAGATCCTGCTCCACATGTGGCACCCGTCGTGTTGCTTATGTGATATTACAGGATTTCACAGAATGTTTGATTTTGGTTGTTCAAAGATTACTTCAAAAGCCTTCTCTAAATTTCTGTCAATGTCTGTTTTCTTAAGAGAAAGTTTGTATTCCTTAATATTTGCCAACTGATTTGGTATCAAAGATCTATGTTCAAATAGTTTTTTGTGTACCTTTTGTACCTCCAGAAATAATTTGGATCTCTGACGCCTCTGTCACACATGTCTCAAGAATCTGCTGTTCATTTTCAAGTTTTTTATCAATATTTTCGAAGCCTAATTTCAGATAATCAATATCCTGTTTTGCTGTATTATAATGTGTTTAACATCTCTGATTTTCGCTTATCCTTCAGATTACAAATCATGGTAACAAGATTATTAAAACTTTCGTCAAGTTCCTTTTACTGGTCCTTAAACTGTGTTTGCAGTTTTCCAGCTTGCATTTCGAGATTAGAAATAATATCTTTCACATCGCAATCAACAACTTTTAACTCGCTTCTCAAATGATCGGCTTTATTTGAAGCTAAGAACTTTGTGGCAGCATCTTCAATTGCTACGACTTTCTCACATTTACGATGATAAATACTTACACACATAGAACAACACGACGTTTCGTGGTCGTTACAAAAAAGCTCAAGTTCTTTACTTTTATGTTCGGTACACTTGTTTTTGAATGTTTTTAAGGATTTTAAGTCAGAAACGACTTCTTCAACGGGTCTGATTTCATGATCACACAAGAGTTTACTTGCAGTATGGTGTTTTACGCAACTCGGGCATAGCAAATCAGAACAATCAATACAAACAAAACTAGCGTCCGATTTTACTTCCATTCGTTGACATACCATACATTGTTTTTGAGGATTTTGTACTTTTTCCTTATCTTCAAAAGTTGGCAATATTTCAACTGCAAAAATTGAAGTTCACTTAAATGATCCATATATTTAAATCAAACTTTATAAATTATAGTAATAATGCTCTTGTTTATATTTTCGATTATAGAGTACTTTAATTCTTACTTAAAAATAGGCAATGCTTCATTCATGTACTCTTTTTTTTAACTTAAAAAAACTGGAGCAAAATAATCGAATATTTTTTTCAGGATCTAGCTATGAAGTACATCTTCACGCATTCACAATTTGGCTTCATAGTTTGAAAGGCAAGGAAACAGTGTTAATACCTTTACACACCCGAATGAATATATAATACAGTAACTGTGAAACTCATCGTAATAAAGCATGAAGGACTATTAAAAAAGACATGATTTCAAATAAATAAAAAAAATATGGTTTTACTACAAGCTGTGGATCCATCATATCTGGTAATTAAATCGGATCAGTATGCTGTGCCTCTTTTTCCATGTTTTTCCTCTTGTAAACAACAATTGTGGTGCCTCCCTAATTTCTCTATTTGATTCAATATCTAAATAGGAAAAACCAAAAATGAATTCTTTAGAACCGGTATTTAAAAAGCACAAATCGTAGACCAAGCACTAAGGATTCAGTAAATGTTGTCTGTAATTCAAACAATTGTTAACTGTGATAAATAAAGGCAACTGTAGTATACCACTGTTCGAAATTCACAAATTCGGGTTACAAACTAAAATTGAGGGAAACGAATCAAATATAAGAGGAAAACTACGATGCAAGAGAAACACAACATTAAAATGTAACACTCAAAGAAACGAACTATAATATAACAAAGGCCATGGTCCTGACTTGGTACAGTACATTTTAAGAAAAACATTGCCAAACCCCCCGCTTTTATGGCAATGTTAAATATAACATTAAAATGACAACATTACGTGACAGGACTACAATACAAATAAATGGGAACTTTTGTCGCAGAAAGCTCGACATAGGGATAGTTATTTGGCTGCTGCGGCGGCGTTAGCTAACTTCTTAAGGTCAAGTTTACATGCATTGATGAACAGTAAGTTTTCAGTTAAAAGTTGGATTTAAATTCGCGTGTATTTATTTTCGCGATAATAAACCAACCGTGAAATTCGTGAAAATAAATACCCCGCGAAAATAAGTATAATTACAGTATTGGTCAAAGAACAATGTGACATTTTGTTAAAATGTGTTCCCAAATGAGTTCAGGTTATTGATTGAAAGCAGAATAGTACCTGTAAGTTTAGTTTTCAGCGATGACTGAACATGTGTTTTCTGAATATTTTATGGTTTTATGTATCTAAAGACATTTTACTGATAAGTCACGCAAATACAAGCAGCAAAACCTATTTTATTATTAGAAATGTTATTGTACGTGAAAAGTGCAATGCTAGTATATAGTCTCACATTATGTCACACTAAATAATAATCCTGGAATCTGTCCTCTAGTTGTATCGGTAAGGAATTTTGTAAATTGCGATTTTTCAAAATTGAACACAATTCCGTTTTGAGTTATACAAGACTTTCCATTCATGCCATAATGGTACTTTGGTCCTTCCATATCTACCACTACATGATACTTTGTATTCTTTAAAAGTTTTACTGGTTTAGAAAAAAATATTCTAAGCAACCCGCTTTCAGCCTCTTTACTATCCAAGTTTTTCGATATGACCCATAGTTCTTTCGTATTATCTTTCAAAGTAGCTTTAACTTTGCAAATCGACTTCCCATCTGAACACCCATAAGAGAGAAATCCGTGTAGTTGTATGTCGTTTGATACGGAAAAGGAAATTGCATCAACTCCGTTCGACGCCCAATTAGGATGAATCGTTCCAAATCGCTTTACAGCTAAAATATCGGTATTACAGGATTTCACAGTAATTTGTGATTTTGAGTATTCAAAGACTACTTCAAATAACGTCTCTAAATTGAGGCTGTTGTCTGGGATTTTCTTAAAAGAAAGATTGTATTCCTTGATATTTGCCAACTGACTTGATAAAAAAGATTTATGTCCACCTAAATTTTTGAATAATTTTTGTACCTCTAACATAATTTGGGTCTGTGACGCCTCTGTCACACATGTCTCAAGTATCTGCTTTTCGTTTACAACTTTTTTATCAATATTTTCGAAGCCCAATTTCAGATAATCAATTTCATCTTTTGCTTCATTATAATGTTTTAACATTTCTGATTTTCGCTTATCTTTCAGGTTACAAATCTTGGTAACTAGATCATTCAAACTATCCTCAAGTTCCTTTTGTTTGTCATTAAACTGTGATTTTAGTTTTCCAGCTTGCCTATCGAGATTAGAAATAATATCTTTCACATCCCAATCAACAACCTTTAACTCGTTTCTCAAATCATCGACTTTATTTGAAGCTAGGAACTTTGTGGCAGCATCTTCAATTGCTACGACTTTTTCACATTTACGATGATAAATACTTACACACATAGAACAACACGACGTTTCGTGGTCGTTACAAAAAAGCTCAAGTTCTTTACTTTTATGTTCGGTACACTTGTTTTTGAATGTTTTCAAGGATTTGAAATCAGAAACGACTTCTTCAACGGGTCTTATTTCGTGATCACATAAAAGTTTACTTGCAGTATGGTGTTTTACGCAAATTGGGCATAACAAATCAGAACAATCAATACAAACAAAACTGGCGTCCGATTTTACTTCCATTCGTTGGCATACCATACATTGTTTTTGAGGATTTTGTACTTTTTCCTTTTCCAAAAGTCCGACAATGAGAAAATTCAGCGGCAGTCCTCTGACCCATTCTTCTGATGAACAGTTGTCAACCGGTGCAGATACACTTGGCCTACATACCGGACATTGAATATTTTGTTTTTTTCCTTTCTCAATTCTCGCAGAAATATAGGTATGTAGACAACTTTCACAAAATGTGTGTAAACAAGGTAGATACTTTGGAACGTTAAGTTTCTCTAGACAAATAGCACATGTAGTTATATCAACGATATGACTCTTAATAGATGACGCCATTGTCGTCCTCTATACCAGGAAGTGATATAGAACATATCAAGGTTCAATTTGATCGATAAGTATATATAACTTTGATATTAACTGCCTGGTTGATTGTGTATTTCATTTTCAAAACTACATTTTGATATGGTTTTCAGTTTCATCGGTCTATTATCTTCAAAAGTTGGCAATATGTCAACTGCAAAAAGTTTACCTAAATTATCCATATATTTAAATCAAACTTTATAAATTATAGTAATAATACTCTTGTTTATATTTTCTATTTCAGAGTACTTTAATTCTTACTTATAAAAAATAGGCAATGCTTCATTCATATACTCTATTTTTTAACTTTAAAAAAAACGGAGCAAAATAACTGAGTATTGTTTTCAGGATCTAGCTATGAAGTACATCTTCGTGCATTTACAATTTGGCTTCATAGTTTGAAAGGCAAAGAAACAGTGTTAATACCTTTACACACCCGAATGAATATATAATACAGTAACTGTGAAACTCATCGTAATAAAGCATGAAGGACTATTAAAAAAGACATGATTTCAAATAAATAAAAAAAAAAATATGGTTTTACTACAAGCTGTGGATCCATCATAACTGGTAATTAAATCGGATCAGTATGCTGTGCCTCTTTTTCCCTCTTGTAAACAACAATTGTGGTGCCTCCCAAATTTCTCTATTTGATTCAATATCTAAATAGGAAAAACCAAAAATGAATTCTTTAGAACCGGTATTTAAAAAGCACAAATCGTAGACCAAGCACTAAGGATTCAGTAAATGTTGTCTGTAATTCAAACAATTGTTAACTGTGATAGATAAAGGCAACTGTAGTATACCACTGTTCGAAATTCATAAATCGATTAAGAAAAAAACAAATTCGGGTTACAAACTAAAATTGAGGGAAACAAATCAAATATAAGAGGAGAACTACTATGCAAGAGAAACATAACATTAAAATGTAACACTCACAGAAACGAACTATAATATAACAAAGGCCATGGTCCTGACTTGGTACAGTACATTTTAAGAAAAACATTGCCAAACCCCCCGCTTTTATGGCAATGTTAAATATAACATTAAAATGACAAAATTACGTGACAGGACTACAATACAACTAAATGGGAGAACATATATAGGACAGAGAAAGACACGAACAATAGCTAACAAAAGGTACCATTTTTAAAATCTAATATGGCAGACGTGCGTTTCATCCAATGGCAATCTTAAAAATGATACCAAAAATTCCAGTTTTTTCCTGTTACCAAAGTGAATCAATTTAAAAAAAAGTTTTAATGGGAATATATAATAAGTTAAAGATATCATAGATTCAATAGTTTATTAAAGTCACACCACATACATACAAGTATAAACACAATATAATATCAAGTACACAATATCAAAATTTAGAATGCATGTGCCATTCTTAAAAGAACTATGAGAGACTGTTATATACAATTATAAAACATCAGAATTAAAATATAGTTTTTGTCTAGCCTGCGACTTTTGTCGCAGAAAGCTCGACATAGGGATAGGGATTTGGCTGCTGCGGCGGCGTTAGCTAACTTCTTAAAAGCTTTATATTTTAGAAAGTGGAAGACCTGGGTGCTCAATACTTTTTATATGGATGCCTCGTGTAATGAAGTTTCCGTCAGTCACATGTCCAATGTCCTTGGCCTTATTTTCATAGTTCAGTGACTACTTGAAAAAAAGTTAAGATTTTTTGTAATGTTAAATTCTCTCTTATTATAAGTAATAGGATAACTATATTTAGTATGTGCGTACCTTGCAAGGTCATTATGCCCGTCAGACAGTTTTCACTTGACCTCGACCTCATTTCATGAATCAGTGAACAAGATTACGTTTTGGTGGTCAAGTCCATATCTCAGACACTATAAGCAATATATCTAGTATATTCGGTGTCTGGAAGGACTGCAAGGTGTACATGTCCAACTGGCAGGTGTCATCTGACCTTTATATCTTTTTCATGGTTCAGTGGTTATACTTAAGTTTTTGTGTTTTGATCTGTTTTTCTTATACTGTTTGCAATAGGTCTACTAAATTGTTGTGTGGAATGATTGTAAGGTGAACATGTCTAGCTGGCAGGTGTCATCTGACCATGACCTCATTTTCATGGTTCAGTTGTCAAAGTTATTTGTTTGAGTTTTGGTCTTTTTTTTTAATACTATATCATGTATATGCAATAGGTCAACTATATTTGGTGTATGGAAATATTTTATGATCAATATGTCAGTCGCGCAGGTTTTATTTGACCTTGACCTCAGTTTCACGGTTCATTGCTCAGTATTAAGTTTTCGTGTTTTGGTCTGTTTTTCTTAAAATATAAGCAAAAGGTCAACTATATTTGTTGTATGGAAGATGCTATCCGTACATGTCTGCCTGACATGGTTCATCTGACCTTGACCTCATTTTCATGGTTCATGGTCAATGTTTAGTGTTTCTTGGTTAATGCTAAGTTTATGTGACAGTTGTAACAAAGCTTAATATTTAGGACTATAAACATAATATCAATCCTTAGTAAAGAAGGCGAGACATTTCGGCGTGTGCACTCCTGTTGAACAAAAGTATAAGTTTTTCATCATCTGATAAAATTAAAAACATGTTATTATGTTGATGAATTATATCAATAAATAAAGACTGTCTTAGATCTTCATATTAATGGACATGTTAACAGTACATGTTTTTCATCTTCTATATCATCACAATTGAAACATAGTCTCTTATCTAAATATAATCTTTCGTAACGACCAGTTTCAATACTTAAAGGTTCTACTCCACATCTGAATTTCGCATATGCACAGCGATATCGAATAGGTATCTTTTGCAACAAGTATTGTTTGGTAGAGTATGAGAATTTAAACAATTCATAAGTTCTGAACTTATTTCCTTGGCCATAAGACTCTATTCAGTTCTATAATTATCAAAAAAATAAACTTCTAACTGATAAATTATATTTCCATCCAGTATATAATCAAATGCATTACAAAATCTGTCCATATTGTAAAGTATCAACATTTCTATCACTTTATAACTCCAATTTTTAATTTCATAACTACCTTTTCTAATTGACAGTTTACTTTATAATTTATCCTGTGTTTATCCTTTTTTGTACATCTTGCCCAGTGTCTAAGAAATGTTAGACCACTCTTTAACATATGGAGGCTTCCAACCCATGTCATTTGAAACAGCATCATTGGGGGTATCCATTCTAACACCCATGTAAAATATCATTGCTCGGTTCTGAACTGCTGAAATGCAGGAGAACTCACTCGTACCCAAATTAGCTGAGCCGTATTTGATGACTGACCAAACTAAAGTGTCAAACAATTTGGTGAGAATATTGTGTTGAAAGCCACCATGTGCTTTACATTTGGTTACTACATATAATATCTGGTTTACTAGTATATCCTACAATATTTTATCAAATGCTTATTATTTAATTTAGCATTTACAATACAAAAGGTTAAGAAATATACTTAAATATAATCCGATATCTCTGTAACATGAAATAATCATAAGTACCAGGACAGAGATGGTAATAGGAAGCAATTATTTCTTCAAAACTATTCCTTTATTTCATAGTTTAAGAAAAATACATAATTACAAATTGGTCTCAATTGGAAGATAACAGCAAACAATGTCATTTATCTTTTAAAACTTTATTTTTCAAAATGAAAAAAATCTGTCTGTAATAAAGAAACATTCTAAAATAATTCCTTTCTGTTACTATCTACTATACTAGAATTGCACAATGTTATCTGCTGTTATCAAAAGCCAAAAACCTCTCTTTTCATTCAAAATACTGTATAGTATGTTGATATTTATTTAATATGATAATAATCACTTATATCAAATGCAATGGTTGACATATAGTACATTAACTTTGTGTTTCATCAGTGGCATTGTCTTTAACATCCTTACTCTTACTAGCTATATGCTGTTACATTTTATCCGGTAACATGACAGAACGTAAAAGAAAGGAATTACAAAGTACTTTTTGTCCTTTCATTTGAACTGTGCGGAAGTTTACTTCAATCTGCATATCAATTTAATTAGATACTAAAAACACACTTAAATTATATAGTGCTGTCTATCAAATATTCACAGAAGTCACATAAAAAGGCGGTAACAAGAGAGATCAACAAAATTATTGTTCACTAAATTCTTATCTTAGGTGAGCTCAGAATTTTCAAACTGACTGCCATTCAAACTATACACGTGGAGTCATACATTCAGGAAATGATGCTCGTCTCAATGCATTATAAAAATTCAAATCTTGGTTATTCAAAAGTTTTCACAGGTGCAACAATCCAGTGGTAACAGGAGGGAAATTACCCCTTGGGACAACATTTAATTTTTCTTGAATTTGAAAAATTTAATTACATGCCTTCGTTATAGTAAAAACAGACCAATAAGGGACAAGTTCCTTATATGATCTATCATATTTGAGAAAACTCCGATGAAAATTCAAAACGGAATGTCAAAATCAAATGATAAAACACATCAAACGAATGGACAACAATATTCTTATTCTAATTTTTATTTAAAAAAAAGTTTTCAAATATCTCTGAAGCTATTTCTTCCCACAAGAGGAAACATTCGGTACTTATGATTTTGATGTACATTCGCGGCAGATACTTTCAATTTTGCTTCGCAGATTGAAGTCTGCAGCGTTTATACGTAAGTGTTTTACAAACACTCTCTTGTTTACAACTAGTTTGAATTACATACTTCCAATGTTGGTATCTACCCCTTTTGATTCATTAATGTTTGCAGAAGATGTCATGAGCATTTTCTGGATGGAATTTACGAGTTTCGTATTCACTTATTCCCTCTTTCAGATTTCTGGTTTTTTTTTTTAACGAAACAGTAGAAAACTGCAACATCATAAAATTGAGAATGGAAATAGGTAATGTGGTCAAAGAGAAAACTACCCGACAATAGAGCAGACTCCAGGCGAAGGTCACCAATGGGTCGTCAATGCAGCGAGAAACTCCCGCACTCGGAGGCGTCCTTAATGTGGCCCCTAAACAACTATGTACTAGTTCAGTGATAATGGACGTCATACTAAACTCCGAATTATACACATGAAACTAAAACTAAAAATCATACAAGACGAACAAAGGTCAGAGGTTCCTGACTTGGGACAGGCTCACAATTTCGGCGGGGTTAAATAATAGGGATGTTCTGGTACCTAACAGAAAACCCTGGCCGTTTTTGGCACAACTTTTTTGAACTTTTGGTTCTCGATGCTGTTCAACTTTGTACTTGTTTTGGCTTTTAAACTTTTGTATCTGGGCGTCACTAGTAAGTCTTGTGTGGACAAAACGCACTTCTGGCGTATTAAATTTTAAACCTGTTGCCTTTTGTCAGCTATTATTCGTGTGTTTCTTCGTCAATTGTGTTCTCCTATTTATTTGTATTGTAGTCCTATAATGTTGTGTTGTCATTTTAATGTTATATTTAACATTGCCATTAAAGCGGGAGGTTTGGCATGCCACAAAACCAGGTTCAACCCACCATTTTTTCTTTAAAAAAAATGTCCTGTACCAAGTCAGGAATATGGTCATTATTATATTATAGTTCGTTTCTGTTTGTGTTACGTTTTAACATTGTGTATCTTTTGTGTCGTTTGTTTCCTCTTAAATTTGAGTGTGAATTCACATTATCATAAGACGTGCCACGGTACTTTTGTATCTCAAATTCATGTATTTAGTTAGTTTTGATGTTATATTTGTTATTCACATCGGATTTTGTCTAATGCTAAGTTCGTTTCTGTGTGTGTTACATGTCGTCATTCTCTTGTATTTAATGCGTTTCCCTCGGTTTTGTTTTATGACCCGGATTTGTTTCTTTCTTCTTTCGATTTACGAGTTTTGAACATCGTTTTACTACTGTTGCCTTTATCAAACATGTTTTTGAGATCTCAACCCTCCCCATATACATCTAACCAATGTAGAAAAAACAAACGCACAACAATACGCACAGTAAAACTAAGTTTAAGAGAAGTCCGAGTCCGTTGGCATAGTTTATGTTCCTGTTTCGTAAAAAAAAAACCGCATAAATAAAAGACCCGAGAGAGATTTCAGACTGAATGACTACCAATACCCTACGAGTATCACCTATAATTCTAAATAGACTTGTGTGCACTCGTCGAAAAATGGGACCATGTTTATATATAAGAAGTTTAATTGATAATCTCTTGGTTCCTTTGTATTTTATTTGTCCTTTTCAGCTTTTGTTTTATTTGAGCGTCACTGGTGAGTCTTTTGTCGACGTAACATACGTCTGGCGTACAAAATCTTAATCATTGTACCTATTATGAATTTATTTAGTCTATGAGTGTATTACCTTACTGTCCATGACGAAAAATTTATATCTCATAAGTCGAAGATTTACAGACAAATTACCGCAACAAATGTAACACGAAGAAAACACAAACACAGCCCAAAAAACGACAAAAGACAGCGGCTTTGGTGAGGTTATGGTGCTCTTTTTTAGAACTTCTTTTAGTACTTCTGGAGGATTACATTACAATTTTTTTAAATTTGATTTGTTTGGTCTAGATAGTCAGTAGAAAAATATCACGACTGAGAACCATAATCACGTCTTAGATATCAGCTTCCAGGGAGTGCAGCTGAAACCATGGTCATTCAAGCCATGCATATTCTAGCTCTAAACTCCTGTTCAAATGTTATCTTTTCAACTTAATAGAACCTATAACCAACGTTCTAGTTCTAATTTTGTCTTCCCTTCTAAGATCTTGTTTTATTTATGTCTTTTCTAGCTAAATTGTTCTCACAGACCGTTTCCCATTATCAGTACCTATTTATGAATGCATTAGATTCCCTTGAAATAAAATGTTAAAGTCCCAAGCTAATTGAAATGATTAAATTATGAATTCCTTCATTTAAAGTTAAATACGTAACTATTATAATTATATGGAATAGTTTAAGGGCAAGCAATAATAGAACCAAATATTGAACTGAACCCCATTAGCCTAAAGTCATCCAAGGATAATATTTTCATACTTGTTGATCGATAACAATTAGGAAAGCCATAAATCACTTTACTGTACCCATTTAAAGTTTGGTTAAATTGATCTGTTTATTGATATCTCACTTAAAAAGAAATCCGAATGTCGTTAAAAGCAATCGACCTACCTCCTGTGACTCCAATTCACTCCATCTAAAGGTACAGAATTAGCCAATGTGTGGTAAAATTCGTAAATAAAGGCAACAGCAGTATAACGCTGTTCGAAATTCATAAATCGATAGAGAAAAAACAAATCCGGGTTACAAACGAAGTATAATATAACAAAGGCCATTTTCCTGACTTGGTACAGGGCATTTTAAGAACAAAATGGTGGGTTGAACCTGGTTTTGTTGCATATCAAACATCCCGCTTTGATGGCAATTTTAATTATAATATTAAAATGACAACATTACATGACAGGACTACATATGGAAAGCCAACGGGGTCAAAATTCTTAATTCGTAACTTGTCAATTCGTAACTTGTAACTGTGCAATTTCTAATTTGTTAATTCGTAAATTGTTAATTTGTAACTTGTTACTGTGAAATTCAATCATAATGCTTCTAAAATTCGTAAATTGTCAATTTGTAACTTTCACATTTGTAGTTTCAACATTCTTAATCGGTAAAATGTCAGTTTGTTACTTGTAACTGTGCAATTTCATAATGCTTCATTCGTAAATTGTCGATTTGTAACTTGTATCTTTGTATCAAAATTCAACATTCTTCATTTGTTAATTGTCAATTTGTAACTTGTAGATTTCAAAATTCTTTATTGGTAAATTGTCTTTTTGTATATTGATGTTTTGTAACTTGTCGATTCGTGTATTGTCGATGTGTGAAATGTCGAAGTGTTAAATGTCATCGTTGTATTATGCTAACGATCATTATGACGACAGATGGCGCTCGGGTTCTTCTTCTGTGTATAATCCTCCCGTAAGTCGGAGTACCTCCATGTGGAATATATACCTAGTAAGTAATTTTAATCCATTAATTACAGCAAATGCGTCTAAAAAAAGCAAAACAAAAATTGCATGTTTACAGGATCCCAGTTTTATTTTTATTACTGATGTGGACTTTCGTTCGGAAACTATATAAAAAAAACATCCCGACTAGTTCAGTCCCTCAACATAATAGATCTCTCCTAATTGCGAGGTAAATGAAATAGCCGTTGGTCAGTGGAATATTACGACTGGATTATTCAGGTATATACAGTAAGGAAATGTGGTGATAAACCGTATGATTGCCAATGAGACAACTATCCACCAACGCGAAGTACAATTAAAGTCCATGTAAGCAACTATAGGCAACCTACTGCCTTCATCAATGACAAAACCGTATACCATATAGTCGGCTTTAAAAGGCTACATCATTACTGAAAACCCCAGGTACTAGTAATAAAAGATTTCTATTAATCATAAAATGCTATTATCGGACCATTTTATTCTGACAGGAAAGGGCTGACATATATATTCTATTCTGCTGTTGTCGGTTATATGGTCGGGTTATTGTCTCTTTGACACATTCCCAATTTCCATTCTCAATTTTATGTATTATTATATATGCCTACTGAATTTTTCTGGACAAGAAGCTTAAAAATTGGCGCTACCAGATTTCCTACAATAAAAATGTACAACCAAAAGACCAAAATATTCACGAGTCCCTCGATCTCAAAAGCTGCTAAATGTCCCGTACTCCCGATATGAACCTGGTGCCACACCTCCTTATAGCCCGGCAACCTTACTAAATCTAACATGTTGTCAATCTTTAATTAACTAAAATGATTCACGATGTTAATCAATATACCTAATCTTTTTTTTAATTTGCATGTCAAATATAAAATAAAAAATCATTTGCAATGAATTTGTAACGTCCTAATATCCTATTGACAAACCAGGTTGTATTCCGCCTGGCTCTTCTGTCGAGAAGTCAGCCATGATCCCAGGCTATCATTTTACTCTAAAAATGACCAAATACATACTCCTTGTTAGGCCAAACTCCAAATAATTTGCAAATATTTTCGTGGAGAATTAAAAATTAAAGAACCTTAGGCAGCAACCATTTGATTTTCGCGACAAGTCGAAAACAATTTTTTTCTTTCAATTTCAGCATTACATATTGTGGCAGCTGAGGGGGAAACAAACAATTTTTTTTTTCTCAAAATCAAAAACAATTTTTTTTTTTCTCCAAACTGGAAACAAACTTTTTTTTCCAAAAAATCCATAGCCCCCCCCCCCCCCCCCTGAAAATCAAATGGTTGCTGCCTTAGTGAGCGCGCTCACATGCCTCACGTCCCCACATTGTCACTGGAGAAATAAAATAGCTGTAAGAAAAAAAATTGTATAAGAAAAAAAAATGAATCATAATTTCCTGTCGATATGTACACCTACATAGTATGTCCTTATTATCTACAAGGTTTCATGAAATTCTGTGGTGTGGTTTCAGAGGAGTTGCGACGACAAACTGTTGCAGAGGTATATCGAAGCACATACGTTCAAAGGGGCGTAACTTCTAGAAAAAAAAATGAATTGTAATTTCTTGTCGATATGCAAATCTACTTACTAGTATGTCCTTATTATCATGAAATTCTGTTGTGTGTTTTGAGAGGAGTTGCGATGACAAGAAACAGGACCGATGGACAGACGTACGGACGGACGGGCAGACAGATAGACGGACGGGTCAAAACATTACACCCTCCGCAACTTCGTTGCGTGGGGTATAATTATTGTAAGCATATAATTATAAGAGATAATTGCCTCTTTCATGCAAATGGCGATATGGCAAGATCTTTACTCTGACAAGTCAGAGGGAGAGGCGTTTATTTGTTTAAAAGTGGGAGTATAAAGAAGGGGGGTTTGAGATTTCAAAAAAACACTGGCCTTTGTTAGTCTTGTATGATTTTTTATTTTGTTTCTTATAATGTTTGTATATTTCGGAGTTCGGTATGACGTCCGGTATCACTGAACTAGTATACATATTTGTTAAGGGGCCAGCTGAAGGACTCCTCCGGATGCGGGAGTTTCTCGTTGCATTGCAGACCCATTGGTGGCCTTCGGTTGTGGTCTGCTCTATGGTCGGGTTGTTGTCTCTTTGACACATTCCCCATCTCCATTCTCAAATCTATGTAGGTGACGCGAGTAGTAAAAAATAAACAGTTTCATAGTTTAACGATCATGGTCATTAAAAAATATATAGAGGGGACACCTCCTAGTATATTTCGATCTTGTACCATGATCATTTTAGATCTGTATCTGTAAGAGAACGTTTTGGATACAAATATCGGCTTTAATACAACGATAGAGAGAGCGCCGTCGATGTATTGACGATGCACGAGAGTAGTTTCATAACGGCTGTCAACGCTCGTATACGCACTACGCTTCTTCAATGTGGTTCTATTCGAATACTGTCTATACGAAAAATGAGTTAGAATATCGTTGAGATCTCAAAACACTTCTTGTAGTTTTTTTATCTGCGTGTTTGTTCACAACATTTCTTGACTGATAATTGTCAAATCGGGTCCTTGACAGCAATTTAGTGTTCTTTTTGGACGAGCTTTTTTTTTTAAATTGTATGGTTCTATAGCACTGCGACCACCTCGTACAGAAATATTAGCTTCTGACTTGAGCGTCTTGTCTGTATGTCATGTAGTTTCAGTTTGGTGAGCGTGTCTGCATGAGACGCAACCAACTTCTCTGGATTTGTACTCTCCTGTTATAAATCTCACAGGTTGTCGCTGTATTCTTTCAAGCTTATTGATGATTGTAAATGTGAACTGGTCCCATACTATTGACGATATGATATCCCATTATTGACCTGACCATTAAAATATATGCGGTTTTCTCGCGTTCCGGTTGACAATATCTCAAATTTTAGGACCTCGATTAGTTTTTCTGGTTCCTTCAGATTTTATTACAAAATAGTGCATATTCAACACAGTTCTGATCACTAAGTGGCTTATTTAAAATATTTTTTCATTCAGTTTGTTTTACAAAAAACTTATATGATATCATTAAACATTTTTTTATAGATATAGGAAGATGTGGTATGAGCGCCAATGAGACAACTCTCCATCCAAATAACAATTTATAAAAGTAACCCATTATAGGTCAAGATACGGCCTTCAACACGGAGCATTGGCTCACACCGAACAACAAGCTATAAAGGGCCCCAAAATTACTAGTGTAAAACCATTCAAACGGGAAAACCAACAGTCTAATCTATATATATAAAAAAAACAAGAAACGAGAAACTTAAATTACATAAACAAACGACAATTACTGTACATCAGATTCCTGATTTATGTTCACTACTCAGGAGCCAAATAAATAAAGACTGTTCGTCCATTTGTTTCTTGTATTAAAACATATCATTAGATAATTACATTCTTTTCTGAAATTTTAATATTGAGATTATAATATTATTAAATGATGGTTGTCAAACCATTTCTGCCATTATACATTGAGTCCTAATTTGCGGGCCCAGGACAATATTAGTATTTTTCCAGCACCGTCTTATATTTTATGTGTTTAGTCTTGTTTTGACCCGGTTAAATATTAAGTAGAAATTTCTTGCCAAGTGACAGTAATATATTTGCGAAGTTGATAAGGAAGCCCGTTCCAGCGACACATCTATATACCTTAATAAAGGAAGTGACACACCTCATTGCAGGTTTGGTGACCAGTACAGTAAACAAACATGTTTATACGAGGTTACCTCAATATAAAACCGCGGTCGGAGTCCCTTTTATACATGCCATATAAAAAAACAAACAATGTTTTTATCTATTTGTTATCTTTTATATGTATGCGCTGTACATAATTGATTTATTATCCTTTGGTATGTATTCCATATGGCGGTGCTCCTACTTACAGGAGGCTTATACACAGAAGAAGAAGCTGAGCGCCATCTGTCGTCATAATGATCGTTAGCATAATACAACGATGACATTTAACACTTCGACATTTCACACATCGACAATTCACGAATCGACAAGTCACATGTTACAAGTTACAAAACATCAATAAACAAAAAGACAATTTACCAATAAAGAATTTTGAAATCTACAAGTTACAAATTGACAATTGAAAAATGAAGAATGTTGAATTTTGATACAAAGATACAAGTTACAAATCGACAATTTACGAATGTAGCATTATGAAATTGCACAGTTACAAGTAACAAACTGACAATTTACCGATTAAGAATGTTGAAACTACAAAGGTGCAAGTTACAAATTGACACTTTACGAATTAAGCATTATGAATTTCACAGTAACAAGTTAAAAATTAACAATTTACGAATTAACAATTTAGAAAGTGCACAGTTACAAGTTACGAATTGACAAGTTACGAATTAAGAATTTTGACCCCGTTGGCTTTCCATAACTACAATACAAATTAAAAACCAATTCTTCAGAGAACAATTGAAGGTCTTTCCACCTCGATAATAAGAATGAAATTTAAAATACGATGTTAGAAAATGTCACTCCGTGTTGATGTAATGTGGTAAATCAAACTGATATAAAAAATAAGATTGATAAGTTTATGCAGTAGACCTAATTGTTTTATAATGAACTAGAAAGAATTTTTAGCAACGGTCAAAATCTAGAACGTCAATTTGACCTTTGACCTTGACCTCAAGTTTGAGGTCATAGGTCAGTGATCTCAAATCAAAAGACCCCAGGTCAATCACTTGTATGGTTGTGGAGAAATACTCATTTCAAATACATAAGGGGAGAAAACTCCTATAAGGGTTAACCAAAACTCTTCGACTTAAATAGGTTGAAGTTGCGCCTTATTGTAAACAGTAGTTTGGCAAACACATCATATCATTAACTGTAACAGTTTCTTTTGAATAACGATAACAAGCAAAATTCTATAACATGACCTTGACCTTTGACCTTGACCTCAATTTCAAGGTCATAGGTCAGTGATCTCAAATCGGAAGGCCCGAGGTCAATCACTTGTATGGTTGTGGAGAAATACATATTTCAAATACAAAAGGGGAGAAAACGCCTATAACGGTTAACCAAAACTCTTCGACTTAAATAGGTTGAAGTTGCGCCTTTTTGTAAACAGTTATTTGGCAAACACATCATATCATTTACTGTCACAGTTTCTTTGGAATAACGATAACAAGCAAAATTCAAAATTTATTTCATGACCTTGACCTTTGACCTTGACCTCAATTTCCTTCAAATGGACCAAGGACTTCATATCAAAAGATTGTAGGCCTCTACGACTTATAACGTATGAATTTAGCCAACAAATCGCCTATCTTAAATTTGCAAAGAGAAAAAACTCCCATAAGATGTCTTCCGATCACTCAAGTCAAAATTAACCAAATCATTCTTAAGAGTAGACGAACAATTTGGTGAAAATAGTTTGTAAAAATCTTTTACGGTTTTTGAGATAGCGATAACAAGAAAAAGGGGATGCGGGGAGATAAGAATAAGTGTTCGGTCACACAGGGTGAATTTTGAAACCTCCATTACTGTACAACATCATTGGCCAAAAATCCATTCGATATGTTGTAAGACAAAAAAGCATCTCAGACGGCAAAAGAAAAAAAAATAATCAGAAGAAATACAAAAGGTCTTTCCACGAAAAGTGGAAAGACCTAATAAATGGGAGAAAATATAGGACAGAGAAACAGTAAACGGTTCATAAACTATTTATTTTTGCGTTTACTATGATGTTAAAGGTAACAATTTACAGAGATTCTAACTTTTTTTATGCCAAGTTGATCTTACAGGGATTGCATGGCGCCTATTACTCACATCTTTCGGTATTTCTAAATCGTAGAATTTCAAATGCTTGACTTTTGACGTAACTGATAGAAGTAAATCTAGAAAATGCTTCGGACTAACAAAATGTATATAATTTAATCTTTAAAATAAGAATTTGAAATAAATGGTTTAGATTTGTATGAAGATAGAACGTTTCAATAGGTTGGTTTCGAACATATCCAAAGAGACATGTATTGTGGACAAGCGCATCTGGCGCTGTTAATTCTGATACTACTTATACTCGGTCTAGGAATGAAAATTGTAACTTACTAATCCGTCTAGTTTGTATACTTATCAATATAATTATTAAATTAATATTTAGCTGGTTATTAACTTTTTATCTATTTATTGCACCGGTTAAATAATATCAGACTTATAATTTATTGCCTGAATATAAAGATTCAAAAGAATCTATTTGGTGTATTTTTAATTGTGCGAGTCTTATGATATAGTTTGATTGTGTGAGTCCTATGATCGTATTATCTGTTGAACAGAAGGATATATCAAGCAATGTACGCGTGGTCTTTAACGGATTTCAAGATAATGTTCTTACACAAGGAAGGTTGAATTGAAGACAAAACATGAGATAAAGACAACTAATAATTGAAAAGCAATTGTTGTTAACAAAACTGCTAACGATTGCGTACATTTAATTTGAATCCGCTAAAACGGTGTAAAATAACAAAAATACTTAATTAACTTTGAGGAAAATTGAACATGGAAAGTCCCTAATCTAATGCCAAAATCAAACGCCTATACACATCAATGGATAACGACTGTCGTATTCTACCCGTGAATCGATATTTGTATACACCTATATCTGTGAAAAAATACCTTTAAAATTGCAACCCAAAATTTAAAATTTAAAAGTTTTATCATAAATCTGTCAATTTGTATCTCTATTTGTCTGTTACA